>JAQQZY010000013.1:19517902-19529620 GCA_030068375.1 Ostorhinchus rueppellii | reverse complement strand
TATATATATATATTTAAACTCTCTTTATTGAAATTAGAATAATGACAGTATGAAAAGGTCTTAAATAGTATCCAATATGTGTGTTTCCGAACAAGAACCTTACACCCGCACTCACATGTACACATACGAAAAAAAGAAGAGATCTGTCTTCTTAACATGAAAATAATCTATAAAGGGCTGCCAAATTGAGTAAAATTACTTTACATTATCTTTTAGTGAAAACTTGAGTTTCTCCAAATGTAAGTGTTGCATCATGTCTTATCAGAGCCTGATGAGTTGGAGGATTTTTGTTCTTCCAGTTCAACCCTTTTAGTACCGTACAGATATATTTATTAACACACCTGGTGTTTTTTTGTCTATTTTTGTCAATAATTGTGTGAAAAAATGCCCTTTGTGTAAATAATTTACACCCTTTTTCCAGGAGTAGAACTTTCCAAATCTGTCCAGTATTTCCCATTCTGTCATTAAATACCTAAAACTGTGTGTTATAAGAAGAAAAGGACAAAGACGGAATTGAATTTTCTTCAACTTTCTTTTCATAAATTCTTGAAAAGTACAGATTGAACATTTCTGAGATTGAAAAAATCAAATTCAAACTATTTTACAACTCCGATAGTTTGACATTTGTAGAGCTTTCTGAGTCCATGTTCCAGGCTGTTCTATTTGTCAATAACTAGGTGTTTTTTATTTTAGCAGTGGTAATTTCTGAAACCATTCCTGTCCAGCTTTCAGGGGCAGTTGGAAGGATTCAAATTGCATGAAGTAGTGAGGAGTTATGGTAATTTGAAATACACAAGCGCTGGCATCACCGGTGATCCCTATGGTTTTAAAAGGGTTAACAGAATTAGGTGTCTGGCCATTAGCATCACAAACTTCAAAACCAGACTCTGTTCAGTACTGAGGTCCAGTCCTGTTGGTTCCACACCCAACATTATTGTTCCTGGGTCTGGAGGGATCTGTCTGTTAAAAATCTTAGACAAAGTCTGTAAAGTTTCAGTCCAGTAGGTGGTGATGTTGCGGCATGTCCAAAATGTGCGTGCCAGTGAAGCCAAGCTCAGGCCACAATGATCACAAAGGGGGTTCATTCCAGAGAACATCCTGGACATCTTCAGTTTAGACAAATGCAACCTATGCAAGATTTGATACCACAGCTGTCCATGTCTACAACAGATAGAAGAGGAGTGGACTGGACTGGTTCCTGTGCTTTAGTCCATGAACTCTCAGGAATGGTTACGTCTAGGTCTTTAGACCAGGCTTCTTTTGGGTGGTCCAAAGTAGCTGTACGGTCCAACTGTGAAAGCTTGTCGTCCTTCAGTTATTTTCCTCCTTCTTTATGTAACGAACTGAAGATTCATTTATTCCGTAATGCCGCCTACAGCTGTGTAACTTCTACCTTCCTTCAGCATGTCCAGAAGTCCAACTTTTTGTGCGATGGTTAGTGTCTTTCTCTGCTGTTTGGGTGCGACTACAAGTGCCTTTGTTGGTGCAGAACGTTTCGACGACATTGTGGGTTTTGTCAAGGAGAAAACTTGCAAACAAAGGACTTCAGAGTCACACTGCTAGTGATAGAACATTTATGTAAATTTGACCGAACACATTCTGTACTGAACAGGAGACACGGCACAGAGGAGACTGACTTTCAATGGTCTACAGTCTCTTGGCCAATCAGGACGCAGAACACAATGTGCATTCATGCGCTGTAAAAAAAAACAAAAAAAAAAACATGCAAAATTGCACTAAAAAAATCCAGTGAAACAGCGAGGCCATGAAAGGTGAACCGTGTTATAGTGAGGGACAACTGTATAGAATTTGAATTGTTTGTGAAATGGATCCAAAAAAAATTGTGAATTGCATGAAAATTTTATTTTTCTTTGGAAAATAAAGATATTTATAAATAAATGATCCCAAATTCATGAGCGGTAGTGTAAATGAAACTAGGCTGTTCACTGGTGTCGTCCTTACAGCGATAGACTACAGTGAAGGCAGCATGTCGGAGGCCAGGGCTTCTCTGGGAACCATCTCCACCTTCCTTCATGACGCTCAGGCCTACATGAAGGGTCAACTACAGTGTTTACCTGTACAGGACGCACCTCTCTGGGACAGGTAAACCGCTTCTGATTCAGATTCTAATCACATTTTTTAGAAATACTGATTCAACTTCACAGCAGTAACCTTTTAGGACTGCCATTACAACAGGCCACCGAGGTGTAAGTCTTGTTGCCTTAATAGACATTATTAAAGATCGGTGACCTGGTTCTTTCTCTTATTTTCCCTGGTATTTGTATACTCATCAGCATGTCTAGTTGAGTAATGATGTCAGATGTCGTACTCCTTATACCAGGGGTCACCAGTCCTGGTCCTCGAGGGCCAGTATCCTGCATGTTTTAGATATTCCCCTCTTCCAACACACCTGTTTCAAATGATAAGCCTATCATCCAGCTCTGCAGAAGCCTGGTTACGACTGTCAGGTGTGCTGGAAGAGGGGAACATCTAAAACATGCAGGATACTGGCCCTCGAGGACCAGGAGCGGTGACCCCTGCCTTACACACTGCAACTTTCTCTGTACATATGAGACACGTAGCGGTGCTCCTGTGCTCCACAAACAAATATTCCGTCTCCAGTTTTCCTGAAAGTGCCAGCCTTTCTCTTCATGGTGCGTTTTGAGAGAGACATGTCTGGAACTGGGTGAGGGCATATATTTTCCGTCCACTTGGTGTCACTCCAGAATATGTTTCAACTAAGTGACTAATGTTCATACTTCCCCCAGTACTTTGCGGTTGGCTAGCTGGACAACTGTTGAGAACAAATGCCGATGGACGCTGTCATGAAACTTTCTATGGTAGCCCACAAGTGATAAAAATAAATAAAATAATAAAAGTGTGGCGAGACTCAGAAAAAAGGGACGTTTGAGAACTTCATGTGGACTGCACTAACACTAAAATTTCCTGTCAAGTAGGGGGCCACAAAATATCATCTCATGGGCCGTATTTGGCCCCCGGGCTGCAAGTTTGAGACCCTTGCTGTAAAATCTAAAAGCTAGAACTGGAGAGATTGCAGTTTACAAAGGGTTAAATATAAATAAGAGCCATTGTTTCTGGGGGGGGTTTTGTTGTTGTTTTTTTTGCAGTTCATAATCTGACCAGTCGACTGTTGGAATAGTCATTAGTTGCAGCCCTACTGTGTTGCATCAAAAAAAAAAAACATATGATTTGTGTTGATATTTGTCAGCTGACGTGTGTTGTGGCGTTGTCTTTGCTCAGATTGGCTGAAACTAAGCGCTTCATTCTGGCGGCGCTGGCAGATGACTTCGACACTCCCAGAGCCATGAACGCACTCATGAATCTGGTGTATCATGGAAACTGCCAACTGCAGCCCGTATCCAAGGTAACCCCCTGCACACGCTTTGATAAATTATCTTGCATCAAAGGCGTGTAATAAGTCAGTGTCCCCCCAACATCTATAAGAACAGACACTATATGGACAAAAGTAATGGGACATGTTGAATTCAGTTTCTTTTTCTGACAGGGGTCTGGGATACAAAACAATAATGACAAATGTTAAAATATAGTTTTATATTATGGGATAAATATCCTTACATTGGTTAGTTTAGTTTTGAAATTGTTATCTTTGCTTCCAAAATGCCTCACAGATTTGGATTTTACTTAATTTCTCTCTTAACTTCTTAATTTAGTTTTTTTTGTTTATTTTTTTATCCCTAATTATGATTTTAAATGTTCTGCCTTGAAATTTCTCAAATATTTTTCATGTTCTGACTATAAATTTTCTACCACAATTAAACCTCTACTCTCTTCACGTCTCACTGAGGAAGAGAAGTCTCCCATTAAACTTTAAGGAAATATTGATACTTTTACATCAAATCAGCTTGAACAGGACATCTGACAGCTGTGGCCATGATGTGTCCCATTACTTTTGTCCATATAGTTTACAAACAATTTTAATGGTAAGTGAAATGTGAAGGAGGTTGATGGTTAGTTGTGAAAGTAAATTATAATTTGTAGTCGGTGTATGAAAAATATTTTAGAAATTAGAGGTAGAACATTTAAAATCAGTCACGGATAAAAAAAAAAAAAATTATAATGTTGAAAGAAAACGTAAAAAACATTTTGAAACAAAGACAGAACTGACCAATGCAATGATATTTATCACAATACAAAACTATAATATGACATTTGTCATTACTGTCAGTGATGATCCTTTCTGTTGTGACACTATATAGATTCATTCATTACTTTGTGTCCCAGACCTGTTAGAAAAGAAACACCTGAATTCAACATGTCCACATACTTTTGTCCACACACTGTTAAGACGTTGTGAGTTTTCAGGATTTCCATTTCAGTGCTGATGTTTGCATTGTGTCGTAGTCTGATGGAACGCCACGAAGCCCTGCAGTGTTCGGAGCCATGTCCAGCTACATCACAGACGTCCTGGACATATTTGGGATCAGTAAACTGCAAAGCACGGTCAGTACCCACCAAGAACCTCTGGAAACACTGCCATAGAACCAAAACAACCACAGATAAACATCTAAGTCCACACATTAGGCCTCATGCAGCATCATTCGATGAAATTTTATTTACATGTTTTCTCTTAAAAAAAAAAAAAAAAAAAAGAGAATTAGCGTGGTGACTCATTCTTTTAAATTGGAAGGATGACAAACCCCCTCCTTTGGCAGATGGATATGTGAGGTTATGTTTTTCCATGAAATTGAAAAGATCAGATACACATTGAATGGATCAATAGGGAAGTTTAATGTGGTATGGCATCCTTTTGTTTCTTATGTAGAACAGCTGACAATGCATCTTGACTCTGGATAATATGTGTGTGAACAAAGTGATTGAATAATTACATAGTTTTTTATTTAATTTTTTTTTAAATTTATCTTTTTATTTCATTGTATTTGTTTTTTAATATTTCTATTTTTTTGTGGAGTCTTAAATCTGTGTTATATGTCTTAGTCTTGCTTGTTGTATGTTTGAAAAACTTAAAAATACATAGATCAAAAAAAAAAAAAGAGAATGAATCAGGTTTGATGAATGTTGAATCTCACTTGGGGTGGGTGTGGCTGATTAATATGTGTGGCCACACCCACTAAATACCATAAAAGGGCTGGTGTTGTTTCATGCGCAAACAGCGGAGTTTGGAAACAGAACAAAGCAAAGAAAAGAACTTTAGCAGCAGCGAAGTTGAATCAAACAAAGGAAACATGATCAGTATTGAATTTTGACTGATTATTATGCTCAAAGTTAAAAGAAATCCACCATAATTACTTTTCCTGTTCCATGAAAATGTGTTATTTAGGCTGACGAGGGGAGCTCTTCAGGGAATCTGGAGGCGATCGTGGATCAGCTGACTCGATTCAGAAGTGACGTCCGGGCGTTCGCTCTGGCCCGTCAGCAGGATGATCCGTCCGCCGGAGCCCCCGCTAAACGTGGACTGTACCCCGACAGGACGCCTCTGCTTAAAGCCTGTGACGCCCTCAGAAACGACCTGGCACCTCTGGGTGTTTTAATTAAAGTACGCTCTGTCTTCTCCGTTCACCTCCACTCAGTCCTCTCCTGTTCACACTGGTGTAACAGACCAGTTTAACCCCATCATATCAGTGGTGCTGAGCGATAAACACAAGAATGAGTGCATTTTTCAACATTTATTAGAGGTTCACCTTGTGTAGAGGGGATGTGATCATATTTACAGTAGATTTACTCTCTTTTACGAAGAGATTTTTCACTATCACACCTACGGTCCTTATTCCAGTCTTTCAGAACACCTTGACCTTATATAAGTTTGACCTTGAGCATCCTTAGGTCCTTAACTTCTCAGGCTTCGTCCAGGTGCTTGAAATCCTTAGAAGTGCTTGAATTTCAATGCTGTGTTTTCAACGTCTGAAAAGTGCTTGAATTTCCGTTCAAGTGCTTAAAAGTGCTTGTAATTATAACTGTGATGTTATTTATTTATTTATTTAATACCTCTACCAGGGAGGTTTTGTTTTTGCCAGGGTTTGTTTGTTTGTTTGTTTGTTTGTTAGGATCATAACTCAAAAAGTTATGGACGGATTTTGATGAAATTTTCAGGATGTGTCTGCTCTGGAAGAGATGATTAAAATTTGGAGGTGATCCAGATCACTGTTTGGATCCAGGAATTTTTTAAAGGATTCTTTATCATTGCGAGATAGGGCATGGAGGCACAGAGTTGCATATGAGGTCATTCAGGGCCGTCTAGTGGAGGAAAGTACAAATACTACCTTTAAAAAAAGAAAAGTACAAATACTACCTTTAAAAAAAAAAAAAAATTATAAAGTACAAACACTACCTTTTTAAAAAAAAAATAATTAAAAATAAAAAGTACAAATATTACCTTTAAAAAAAAAAAAAAAAAAGTACAAACACTACCTTGGCGGAGGTATGCACTCTCCAAGTGCTTTTCTAGTTTTTAATATTAACTCAAGCCAAAGAGGTGATATATTTAGAAAAATAAAACTTTATGTTAAAAAAGAAAATTAGTGGGAATTCTCAGGTTGACTCCGGGAACATTTTTATCTGAATCTTTCTCTCGGTGTGAGTATGTCTGAAGAACATAAAGTGGCTTCTTTAAATTCTCCTTTAATTTCTAAACCTTTTGCGATTATGACACATAATTGTAGCATTTATAGCATAATATAATGTACATGATTGTGATAAAAAGTGAAAAAGGTAAGATGAGTGTATGTTTTTACCCGTTTGTGATAAGGTGGAAATGACCCTTAAAAGTAACTGTATAAGAACCCTGGGAGAACTTGCTAGTATTAGAACATGAAATTTCAGGACGTTATGACTTCCATTATATTAAGGATATTCAAATAATTTAACATTGTTTTCTATTTGCATTATAATGTTTTGCTTTTCATGTGCTTTTATTTTGAAGTGTGGGCATTATCTGTGATCTTTGTCTAATATTTCTACCCACTGAAGTTTTTCCGGTTCGAGTAATTAAAGTTATTGTTGTGAGTTTTAAGATTTAAGAAGTGACCCCTTATAAAATGTTGAAAATTCAGTCATGTAAACCAGTCAGCACCACTGACCTGGGTACAGTCTGAGGGTTCACTGCGGCCTGTTCCACCTGGACTGAACTAGTGTTTTTTTTGTTTTGTTTTTTGTGATTTCAGGATAGAGGGGCCAACTCCACATGGGAAATAACACAGAAACAGACTCAGAGGGACCAGAAGGACCAGGACACGTCCAGCTGAATCCTGTGGACTCTGTGGACTTCATCCACACCCAGACCAAGCTGTGATTTCTGTGGGTTTACGTCCACGTGGTAAACGATCCCATACTGACTAATTTAAGCTCAAAACCGACTTTTAATTGCCTTTTCTTGTACATTATGTTGATGAAAATGTGCTGAAAATCTATTTTTGTTTGATAAAGAATGAGTTAAACACAAATAATTTCCACTTTGTGGGTTTGTTTTTTGGTTTTGGTTTTTTGATGACTGGGTTTTTCTACTCAGTTAATATTTAACGCTCAGCGGTGTGATGTGGAGGAACTACATTATACCCACTTTCTACACATCGGGAATTTGGTAAAACATGTCAAATGCAAATTTTAAACAGTACATCCATGAAGAAATGACAATAATGTGCAGAAATCTAGTCCAGCAGTAGGTTTGTTAGTTGATCTCACATATGCACTTGTCAGTTTCTCTATTTAGATCCAGTCTGGTTCTATCTGAAATAAATAAAGCAGGAAAAACTACAGTTTCAGGTTAAAAACTACCTCCTTGTTACTTTAGCCCTATCTGTTACCGTGACAACATTTGTGTCCAGGTACTAAGAGGTGGGAGCAGTGATCAGCTGATTGGAGGAATCTGGGCCTGTTGCTTCTGCTGGTGTTTAAAAGATCTACTGTTCCTTATTCCAACGGGACTCTCTGATGCTGCCTCCAGCCGTTCCGCTGTTCTTTTGCAGACCTCAGTGTGAATACAAATCTGCTAACGTGTGTTGTACATAGAGTGTAAGTAAATAGTTTCTCATCCGTTTCCTGCATCACGAGCCAGAATAACAGGGATTAATTTACTGATGTTTTATGCCAGGATCCATTCAACACATGTCAGATGTTTGTGATAGTTTGAGCTGCTTCTCCTCATGGGGTCAGAGGTCATGACAAATGGCGACTTTCACAGCATTTCCTTGTCGGTGTATTTGAAGATATAAGTAAATATGCTCGTTTGAACACTGCAAAAACAGCCGAGATAAAGGTAGAGTAGAGAAGAAGGCCAGAAAAGAGAAAAAAAAAACAAAAGAACAAAATAAGATTCGTCAGAATGATCCCAGAGCCGCAGACCGAGTCGTCGTCCTGACACGTTTCTTCGCTGGGGATGCATTGGTCATCACCGCTGGAATCCTTACAGCTGTTACAGATCAGCGCCTCAGCTGAAAAACAAACCAGTACAATTAAATAAACCCACAGAAGGACCAACAGCTGCCGTTCCACATCCAAACTCAGGTAAACCCTCAGGAGTCGGACTGTGTTTGGTGGTTTTTCATTCTCGTGTTTGTGTGTTTACTTTGCTTCGTTTGGTTTCCTCACCTGTGTGACTTCATATGATTTATTAACACACTGAAATGAAAATCACACAAAAAATATGACATCTCAGTGTGAGAACGTCAGATTCTTTACTATTTTTCACCAAAAACACGTTGAATGAACCGTTTTTAGAACTTAGAATAAACATATAAATTGCAAACTTAAACTTCTATTCGACTGTTTCCATGAAAATTCAGCCAATACCTCAGGAATTTTAACGGAAAACTATTTACAACTATTATAACAACATGCAACTGTATACAACTATGTAAAACTATATTCAACTGTATTTAACTATTTCAACTATATACATCGAACTATCTTGTTCACGAGTGAGGGAAGGATGGAGTGTGAGATTGACAGGCGGATCGGTGCAGTGATGCAGTCGTTGTATCGGTGGTCTGTCATGGTGAAGAAGGAGCTGAGCCGAAAGGTGAAGCTCTGGATTTACCGGTCAATCTACGTTCCTACCCTCACCTATGTATCATGAGCTTTGGGTCATGATCGAAAGGACAAGATCCCCGATACAAGCGGCCGAAATGAGTGTCCTCCGTAGAGTGGCTGGTTGCACCCTTCGAGATAGGGTGCTTGATTGTTAAGTATCAAACAATTTCACTTCTATTATAACTGAACCCAAGTAGGTTGCAGTGCCCTGGTGTAAACACTACCACTGCTGAGAAGACAAAGGAGGATTTGACAGAAATGGGCGCTCTTTGTGTGGGATCTGCAGGTTTAAAGGAGAACTAATGTTTCCTGCGTGGTCTGTTTGAGTCAGATGTTCATGAATTAAACAGGTGATAACATCCTGTTCTCACTGATATCAAAAGAATTCCAGATAAAGCACGTGTAGGTGACCCAATTTGAACTGAATCTCTGTTTTTGGCGTTTAGACGTCAAAATGCTGTTTAGAAACTGCACCAGTTTCTGCAAAACGCATCAGAACGTGGCCGACAGGTCATATTTCCCCATCGTGGAAGAAGAAGAAAAAGAACAAAATATGACAAACATAAGCAGCAAAATGAGTAAAGACTAAAAAAAAAAAAGCAGTAAAATTGATTAAAATGAATAAAAATGGAAAAAATGGGTAAGAAAAATGAACATAAAGTAGTAGCACATTCAGCAAAAAGAACAAAATAATAAGCAAAAATGGGCAAATATAAGCAGAGTAAGGTAGGAAATAGTTTGGTCTGTATAATCATGATTTTACTGTGTTCAGCTGTAAATGACTGCATTCGGGTTAGTAATAAAAATAATAATCAGAAACAAAAAAGTGCAAAAAATGTATAAAATGAGTAAAAACTGAAGAAAATGGGGCAGAAAATGAACAAAAATAAGGAGCACAATGAACAAAATGAATAAAAATGAGTAAAAAAATGGACAACATAACAAAATGGACAAACATAAGCAGCAAAATGAAACACAGGATGCTTCAAATAACCATTATTTACTAAAACAGGGTTAAATAATGATAAAATATAAACAAGAAAGAACATTGAAAAAAAAAAAATGAAGCTCCATCATATCAACATTTGAATAAACACCTAAAATATCGATACACTACTTTGTAATATCGATACAGTATCGTGAAATGAAATATCGCGATATATTTTCTTACACCCCTACTATTTTGTTATTCCAATTGGTCATTTTCTTAATGAATAACAATGAAACTGTTAATATGAAACTAGTTTTTGATAAACAATGAAGTTTTTGTTGTTGTTTGTTTTCATGACAGGTGGAAGAATACGTTTGTTCAACGCTGGAGATATCAAGGCCAAAAAAATTTAAAAAATTATAGAACAAAACATATGTGAAAATTACACTTATTTTATGTATATTTTAAAATATCTTCTTGCAGAATGCAGATTTTTGGATCATTTTTCTTTTGTTTGAATTGTTGACTGGGCGAACTGACAACAATGTAAATAATTAGCATCATGGTTCTTGAAGTGTCTTTTCCGATGTATTTCCTACGTTGTCTTTACCAGACCTGCTTCTTTCATCTCTACCGTCTTCTTGGATGACATATTATTGCAGGAGAAGACATGTCCTCTGGTTCCTGTACATCAGATAAAATAAAACTAAAGAGGATTACATACTATTGAAACTTTCCAGACTTCTTCATTAATATTCTTAAAAAGATCAAATACCTGCGTGTGTGTCTTTGAGGAAACATACAGTTAGTCTGGCTTTGGAAGAGAATTTAAAGCCCGGATAGTGGAACTGTTGCAACAACAAAAATGGAGTAAATTTCAGTGCAACATAAACACTTGCGGGTATGCAGGCGGGATGTTCCTACAGATTCTAGGAACTGAAGCTCTGGTGGTATTTTTATTTAGAGCAACTGTCATTATCATCATAAAAAAAAAAAAAAAAAAAAAAAAAAAAAAAAGAACCTGCTTTAATGTTACCGCTGTTTTTCATATAAACAAGAATGTGCTCACATGTGTCAAAACATCCCATAATACCTCCTCATGCCCTTGTGTTCCTGTTCATCCACATGCATTAGTCTTGTTACTGTTGTTTTTCTTATATATTATCTAAAGAAATACAACAACACCACAGAGAACAACAATAAAAACCTATTTACCCTTTTATTTATCCATCTAACAATGAAACGACATGTGATCAGAGGAAGTTTGACCTTTGACCTTTCATTTTGACTCAATTTATTTCCCAAATAATATTGGTCCCAAATCTGAGGAAAAGTTTCCTCCGCTTTTTCCCGTCACACAACCAAACGTCTGCTCTTTAATGAGGAAAAGTGCAGAATGAACAGCAGTGCCTGTCAGAAACAGCTTCAGCCGACTCCGCTGGGGTGGTTCCAGTCTGCGTCTCAGTTACAGAGGTCAGTGGAGCAGGTGAACACTTCACTGTAGGCGCTCGTCTGCAGAACAAAGGCTTCTGCTGGTTTAATGCACCTCCAGGAATATGAGCCAGCTGGAAAAGAGGAAACAGAAGGTCGACATTTTGAAGCACGTGGATCAGTTTCACAAGAGGAGACACAAAAATGGAACTTTATTATGAAAATGTGAACGTAAAAGAGGCATAACGTACAATAACCAGTGTTGGGCACGTTACTTTAAAAAAGTAATTAGTTATAGTTACTCACTACTTCTTCCAAAAAGTAACTGAGTT
>JAQQZY010000013.1:19476643-19489760 GCA_030068375.1 Ostorhinchus rueppellii | reverse complement strand
AACAACAAAACGTAAGTGGTGTGTAACTAAACTGTGTGGAACAGAAAGTGACTTTGACAGCGAAAAAGATTTTTTCGTGCTTTAACGTCTTCCATGTTCATATTCGTCAAGGTTGCTGTAAACCTAGCTATATTTGTTTGAGTTACATTTGAACTTTTTACACTAGTTTATGGTCCACGTTAGCTTAAACAATGAAATGCTAATTTGTACTGTTCTTAATATTCAGAAGGTTTTGTGTTTTTAACCCTTAAAGAAAGTTACAACTTCCAAATCATGTTTTTTTCTTTAATAAGTTATTTAGCACCATTCATTGTAACATGATTCTCTGCATTTTGCATCGTGTAAATCTGGTATTTTCCTGCATTGAATTTACTGATCCTGTAGACGTTCATAAAAGCTCAGAGTAAATTCAAAGGTTTATGATCATTAACTGATCACAAACAATATGTCTATCCTCTGTCATTTATCAAACTCCATGGGTTTTACTGTTGAGTCACTGTTGTAGGAGGTGACTTGGGTTAACATGTTCTTGTCTGCATGTATAATAACTACAGGAAGCATGTCAGAGAGGTGTGCTTACACAGGGAGGATGAGGACTCATGGGAGAGTTTTTCCCATGAAAAATGGCTCACAGTTCTTTTTATATAATTAGTCTTGATATAAACCAGGTGAGTTACAGAGTTATAGAAGTACAGTAGGGACAGGAGGGCATTATATAGTACATCTGTTTGAAGCAGTTATTGTAATTTTTTTTCAGAGCATGTCATGGACAGTGTCAAGGTAGTCATATTTATTAACCCATAAAGACCCAAGCATGTCTTCTGAATATCTGAATATTACACGGTCAAGAATTTAAATACTGGACGGTGCTGACTGATATTCAACACATGTTCAATCGATTAAAAGGTACATGAAAATAAACCTGATATTGTGACATTACTTTTGTTTCCTAGAAGATGGCACAGTGGTACCAGCTTCAGATGCTGGACTGCAAATACCTGGAGCAGGTGGACCAGCTGTACGATGACTCATTCCCTATGGACATCCGGCAGTATCTGAGCAAATGGATCGAGAGCATCGACTGGTGAGACTCAGAGACATACAGTCACATCATCATGTTCAATAAAAACATACATTTGTGAGTTTTTCACAGTGACATTTATGTTTAGGTTTGCATATTTGGAATACTTTACACCCTAACAGCCCTGATACCACTACATTACAGCTGAGTGGTGGTAGAGTTGACTATGTTGCTTTACACCGGTACATCTCAAACCAGATCTTTTAATATCTTTAACATCATTGGACTTATTTTACCTTTTTGGATATTCACTGACAGACCAATGAAGGATTGTCTTCATTCGTTTTTCTTCATATAGGTTGGATTTGAAGTGGATGTTGTAAAGACGTGGCAGGATACAAAATAAAAACAGTTAATAAACAAAGGGAGATTAAGGATTTATCCCTTGTTTCTCTATTTTATCACTTTGCATAGAAACCTTTAGCTGTGATTTTGAATGTCTTCTTTGCTTAAAAAGAGGTGGAACACCATGGGGTTCCCTTCTCGTCTTCGTAATAGAGTAAAAACTGCATCTGTTTCTGCTCTAACATCTTACGTTGTGGTTTGGTTCTTCTCCTCAGGGACACAGTGGCTTTTCAGGACTCTCTGGCCACAGTTCGTTTCCACGACCTCCTGGCTCAATTGGACGACCAACACTGCCGCTTTGCTCTGGAGAACAACTTCTTACTGCAACACAACATCCGCAAGATCAAAAGGAACCTGCAGGTCGAACCACAACTCAACAATCCTGGAATCATATTGATAAGATCATGAGAATTGTTTCAGAGCTGTTATGTTAACCATTGTCCATCATGTTGCCATGGGAGTAATATGCAACCCCAGATTTTTTATTATTAACCTTTTATTAAACAAGTAAAAAGACTTAATAAGATTAAAAACCTTGTTGCGGTTCAACTACTTCCATTAACAGGAGAGTCTCATCTTTCTGTTCCACTTTCCATTGATATGAGTGACAGGCAGAATTAGAGCCAATCACAGATCAGTACACACATGTCTACACTTCTTACTGCACAGAATTGGATCAGTCCTTTTTCCATCAGCTTGTGCAACATAATGGCTCGAATCCCTTGTTTGTCAGTATTTACCAACCAGTAGGCACTGTGGAATGACTAAGGCCCGCCCAAACACATGTAGTGGGTCTTGATCTGTGATGTCATGTCATTATTCAGCGTCATTTATCTCACATTAGAGGCATTTGGTGAAAATAGAATGACTGACGACATTCATGCTCAAAAACAATATCACAAAATTTCATTTAAGACATGTTTTCAACTCTCACCTATTATTTCATTCATATATTCCACTACTTTTGTGAAGTTCAGACTTTGTAAAATCTATTTCACCACCAAAACACAGTGAAGAGGTTTGAATATTTTCACTAATATGACTTCAAACTTTCGTCATTTGGGCTGAATTATCTCTTTCTACAGTGACTGAGGATAAATGCCAGCCCCACAATCCATAAAACTGACATTGGTTGCTTTTCCACTGACCCTCAAATTATGTGAATATAATGATTAAAAGTTTTTGCACTAGCAAGAGGTGTTTTTTCAGGTGTAGTGCAAATGCTATATCATGCAAAACAGCAATAAAAAGACCTTTTTCTGCAACTAGAGTCACATAAATTTAACAGATGTTTCATCAAGCGAAGAAGAAGAGTTTAAAAAAAACCCAAACAAACATGTAAAGAGGAAACCACATCATTTTTTAAATTCAGTATAGGATGGAGGAGTGGTAATGATGATAATACTACTACTACTACTACTACTACTACTACTACTACTACTACTACTACTACTAATAATAATAATAATAATGAATATATCTGTAAATCAACATGATATTTAAATTATTTACCATATTTATGGAATGACTTATATCATTTTGCAATAATAAATAAACAAATCATAGCATTTATGATTTAATGGAAGAAAATGACAGTACGCACTTCTGTTTTTTCAACGTTTAGTAAATATCGGTAAAGGTTTGTGCATATGTCCAATGGAAAAGTGACTACTATTTTAAACATTTGAATATAAAACTCTTGGGTGTTTTGTTATTTGCAAGTACCTTAAATAGCTGAATTTAAGAAAGTTGGTAGAAATGGAGAAAATAACCTTAGACCTAAGATACAAGCCTACAAGGAATTTAACTAAGGAGTAATTTAACATTTAACTCTGACTTATAAAAGGTGGAATTTGTTGAGTGGTTAAAGGTGGAACAGGACACTCACTATGTTTATGAATACGACCCCAGGTTTTAAATGTGGAAGTGCACTATAATTCAGATCGAATGATAGAGTGATCTTTACAGGATCGGTTCCAGGAAGATCCCGTCCACATGGCCATGATTATCTCCAGAAACCTGAAGGAAGAGCAGAAGATCCTGGCCAACGCTAAAAGTGCTGAGGTCAGTGCAGGAGAATATCTTATCACATGAAATGGATTTAACAAGGAAACTTTTTTTTTTTGGTTTCACATCATTATCGCACGTTATTTTCTTCTACTTCAGCCCAGTGCTTCTGGAAAGATTTTGTTTATGACTTCATCAGTTATTTATTTTTGTTTTTGTGTACATTTGCAAAAGGAGAAAGAAAGCCCGGTGTCGGCCATGGTGGTGGAGAAGCAGAAGCTGGACAACAAAGTCAAGGAGATGAAAGAGAGAGTCCAAGTAAGACATGTACTATGGAGAAGCCTTTATGTGCTGCCGCTTCACATACAGTACAGGACTGTATAAAAGTGTCCTGGACATTCACACAGTCATGCAGGACTATGTTGGCCTGATTTGAAACCTCCTGTTTTTCAGGTGGCAGATCAGAGTATTAAAAATCTGGAGGACCTGCAGGATGAGTACGACTTCAAAGTCAACACACTGAAGAGCAGAGGTGAGGTCACAGAAAAAAATGAAGAAAAAATAAATAAATAAATAAAAAATTATATATATATATATATACATACACACACACACACACACACACACACACCCACACTGCTTTTCCCCCCCCCCCAGGTGTAATGAAGGATTCAGTCTGAAATGGTTCTTAAAATACTGTATGAAAGTGAAAGTGCAGCTGGAGCCTATAATAGCTGCTCGTTTTTGACCCTGATTTTTTATTATTTTTTTTCTTTTCCTTTTTGCTTTCCTGTGTGTTAGAGAATGAAATGAACGGCATGACACCGAAGGAGTTGGAGAAAGAGAAGCTGAACGTTGCGAGGATATGCTTCGAACTGAAAGCTAAACGACAGGTGAACACTGAACCCTCTTCCAGAAATAATTCCCGGGAACTCATTTACCTAACATGCAACTCTGTGTTGGTCCTGGTGTCTTGTGTGTGACTATAGGCATCCGTGTGAAACGATAAGTGGAACCAATGTTTTAAAAGCCGTGATATTAAGGAAACAAACCTTCAATTCAGGAAAATTGGAATCGAATGTTTTTTTAATTGATTCTAGTCGATTAATCATTTCAGCTCAAGTTTTATTTATTTTCGGGGTACATGGAATTTGTCAGGCCTCAACTTCCTGTTTCATGGTAAGCCTTAAAAATAAAGGTATGGACTAACAGATCAAAGATGATAGTGTAAATTAAACACACATTTCGCGTGAAAGTCAGAATAAAGTATGGGAAAAAGTTTCCAGTTGAATTTTAAAGTTTGCTCAAATGAAACATGAGGATAGCAAAAAAAAACCTTGATATGATTTCACTAACGGGTCAGTACTGGAATGATCCTACTGATACTTGTTTGTGTGATATCCATGCACTTTTGTGATTTTCATATGTTTTGAAACCATTTGTCATAAAATCATAATTTATTACAAAATATGCACTCATTTTCTCATACATTTGTTAAAATGTATGAATTAAAATTAAATTTAAAAAAATGTATGATTGTAATTGTAAAAATGTAATTTCTGCTACACACAACAGGTCTAATATCACCACAAAAGTAGGAGTGTAGGTTTAAAAGCACATAACGTGAAGGTCTGGGTGGGGCAGTTTTGAAAAAGTCTGGAATTTTAATTTGGATAAAGAACAGGCACCCTGGTTATTGTGGTTATTATGGTGTTAGTTGAAGTAAGAAGAGCAGCAGTGTGTGAATGTTGACGTGTGGTTATGGTTCTGTCAGGATGTTGTGATCCAGCTGGTGGAGGTCCTGAACGTCACACAGGCCTTAATGTCAGACCTGATCTCTGAGGAACTCCCTGAGTGGAAGCAGCGCCAGCAGATCGCCTGTATCGGAGGCCCGCCCAACGCCTGTGTGGACCAGCTGCAGACCTGGTGAGACCTCACTCAGACCTGTCCTCACCCTTTTAGCTCAAATTCATCAACTTAACTTCACAGCACCTTAAAAAGTCTTGGTAGGTCAAAAGTCAGTAGAAATAAACCTGAAGAGGCCATTCTTTGCCTCCTTCCTCTCATGCATCACCTCCTCCCTCCCTTCCTTCTTGTCTTGTTCTTCCTGTTTGTCGTTCTTAGGTTCACTGCTGCTGCAGAGACTCTACAGCAGGTCCGTCAGCACCTGAAAAAGCTGCAGGAACTGGAGCAGAAGTTCACGTATGAGAACGACCCGATCACACAGAAGAAAGCTTTCCTGGAGAGCCGAGCCCTGGACCTCCTCAAGAACCTCCTGTCGAAGTAATCCACTTTGAAAAGCAAAGCTGGAGACCCGGGATATCAAACCCATAATGGTTCAGGTTCCACATTCAACCCAATGTGGGTCCGTGGGTCAGACCAGTCGAATTCTAACAGAATAACCTATAAATATTGTCAACTCCAAACTTTTCTCCGTGTTTGTGTGAAAAAAATTAAATTACATTAAGGAAAATAGTTACATCTACAAACTATCCTTTTAAAAATGTGAATAACCTGAGCAATAATCAATGTAATTTGACCAATATTCTGCCTCAGTTTATCATTTACACATGTACATTATAACTTATAGATCACAGTGGATCTACAAACACACAGAACATTTAATAACAGGCAGAATATTGATAAAATTGCACTTATTTCGCCAAAGACATTTCATTTTGTTCATTTTTTTTTCCAAGTTATTCACATTTTTTAATAAAAAGAAGAGCTTGTAAATGTAAATATTTTCATGTAATTTAGCTTTTTTTTTTTTCTAAAACACGTGGGAAATTGTGTAGTTGTCATTATTTAAAGCTTATGATATTAACTTTATATCATATTGGTTTGTATGTGGAACCTGAACAAACATGATATGAACATCCCTGACTGTTAATATCTCCAGTGTAATTTTTGCATTTCACAAATTCATCCCACAGGCCAGATCGGACCCCCTTGAAGGGCCGGTTTTGGCCCATGGGCCGTATGATTGACACCCCTGATCTAGATCTAGACACTTTAATTAGTGATTATTAGGCATGGTTATTATCTGTCAGGTCAAAATGTATATTCATAGAAGGAAACAGTTTAGAAAACAGTCAGAATAATTTTGTGTGTGCGTGTGTGTAGCTCCCTGGTTGTGGAGAGACAGCCCTGTATGCCCACTCACCCACAGAGACCCCTGGTGTTGAAAACAGGCGTCCAGTTCACGGTGAAACTCAGGTAAGAAAAAAAACACTCATAAGACAGAAAACTCTTCTTACATGTCAGACTGAGTTCAACCAGAACCCTGTGCATTTTTAGTTGTTTTCTCGTCCGCAGGTGTTTTAGATTTTTGGGTTTAAAATCTGTCAGTGTGTTTGTTTATTTGTTTATCTGTTACTTTATTAGAGACTGCAGAGCATTTTTATCCACTGTCCCACATACTGAAGCAGTGTCCCAGATTTGGTTGTTGCCGTTAGGGCTGCACAATTGTTACGCCCCAGTCTAGGGGGGCTGGGACGCAACATAAGAGTAAGAAAAAGACAAACTTTGTCTCCAAATGTATTTCTATAACAGAACGAGGCCTGACTTGGAGGTAAAAATGTTCATAGTCCAAAACAAAACAGTGCAATATATGTACAGTGTTCCTAAATATAATCAACGAATAAAACACAATCTGATAAAAACCACCACCCAAATTACAAAACTAGAAAAAAAACACTACCAATCACTAGAAGATCTAAAGGCAAAGAGAACAACACGAGAAGGCACATGGAGAGCTGCTGTCAGACCGAGGTTCCCCCTGGAGACTGGAACTTCCCTGTTTTAAGCGTTCAGATGAAGCGGCAGGAGCCAATAGTTTTGCAGTACCTGTTATTGGTCAGATGGGGAGGATCACTGCAACTGCTACAAAAAAGAAAGCACTCACACGGACACAAAAGCAGGAACCAAACCAAAAGGGACAACACAGAGACAACGGCACACAACAGAACAAAACGCCCGGGGCCGTAACAACAATATATCGCAAAAATATCGTAACAGTCCACTATTCATATGGATCATTTTAGGCTGAGGGTTTAAAGGGTTAATCTGACTTCACAATACTAATATTCACATAGAAACAGGATTTGATAGAGATGCTCATATTCACGTTCCCTTCAACATCAGAATGTGTGACAGAGGGTCCAAATGCTTCGCAGTCCTTTACACCAGGTCTGCTTAACTATTACCGGTTTACTTCAGCATGTTTTTTTGCGCCGTTCACTTCTGTGAGGACTTGAGTTTCCTTTGTCTCCTTTCCACTCAGGTTTCTGGTGAAACTGCAGGAGTTCAACTACCAACTCAAAGTCAAGGTGGTGTTTGACAAGTAAGTCCTCCCAAGTTGGTTTCTACCTCAAATCATGTCTGTTCAAACGTGACAGTAAAACATTCTTTTATTTTTTCCTCTTAGGGACGTTACAGAGAAGAAAGGGTTTGTATTAAAACCAGTGTTGTGTAAATGTTTTACAACATGTATGCCAGATATTCAGGGAGCTTTCTTCAAAACAACTCAGAATCTAATTTAATAGCCGTCGCTAATCAGCTGTTCATTTCAGCTTTCGCAAATTCAACATTTTGGGAACAAACACCAAAGTCATGAACATGGAGGAGTCAAATGGCAGCTTGGCAGCAGAGTTCAGACATTTGGTGAGGCTTTTTTTTTTTTTGTTAATATTTAGAGCAGGGGTTCCCAACCCTGGTCCTGGAGGTCCGCTATCCTGCATGTTTTAGATGTTTCCCTCTTCCAACACACCTGATTCAAATGATCAGCCTATCAGCAAGTTCTGCAGGAGTCTGATAACAACCATCAGGTGTGCTGGAAGAGGGAAACATCTAAAACATGCAGGATAGCGGACCTCCAGGACCAGGGTTGGGAACCCCTGATTTAGAGGAAAGCCATGCATTTGGGGTTCCTCATATTCTATAGATGGTGTTTGTGGTTGATTGAAACGAAATCTAAAAAAAGAAAAAACTAAAAATGACGGACCTAAGTGTTGCAAGTGTCACTTTAACCAAAATTAGCAGATTAGACTTGGGAGAAAAATGTGTTTTGTTGTAAAAGATGTGTCGATATGTTTATAATGTGATGTTATTGTTCTTTATTTAGCAACTAAAGGAGCAGAAAGTGACCGGGAACAGAACGAATGAGGTGAGACCAGTGTCTAAATGTGGCAGAGGTTATTCACACGTGTACCTCTGGACAAAGATCAGACTTTATACATGTTTTAAGAATAGTTCTATGATTAACAATAATTGACAGTTATTATCTTACAGTCTGGTAATCACTACTTTTTGTATCATTAGTAGATCTCCTACAACCCCTAAATGCTAAAATGTCTTTACAGTTGTATAAAGAAGTAAATTATCTGTGTTTTTGAAAATTGTACAGTGATATTAGGCATAATTGTTATAATAGTAAGAATGTATTTGCTGACATCAAGCCTTCAAGACCCTGTATTTGAGAGTGGTGGTTATGTCTTTTTTCTGACACTAGGGGGAGCCAAAGTTCACTGTTTGAAATATTGTTACTCAGTGAACGTGTTGGACTGTAAAGGCGAAAATCCAGGTTATTTCTTAAGGCACAGTTGAGGGTTTAATTCCTTGGCTCATTTAGTGTGAAAGACATGCTGGTTCTACTTTACCTGTGATTGGTTCACCCAAAAATGGAGTAGCTCTAAAAACACAAGTAGGATTTATCACCTCATTTATTTGAGTAAAAAAAGAAAATCAGTTGATGAAATGGAGTCCGTGTTCTCTATTTCAATAAACATTTATTTTTACTTGATGATTTATGTACATGGCCCTAAACCCCTTACTGTCCTAATTTATTCACAATTACAGGGGGGAAAAATATAAAAATCAAAAATATGAGTCAAAAAATATTTAATTTTGATATCAAGATTTCAAAAAGCGGTAGCTTGGAAGAGGTGAGACAAATTCATACTGCAAATGAGGAAAAAAATGGCTGATACAAAGTTTATGATGGGGGTAAATTTAGTCATCTAATTTGTATAATGTGATATCACAGGGTAGCAGCCATATTGGATTGTGTCACTTTTAGGAAAATTGAACTTTGAACATATTTACATGGGAATTTTCTTTGTGTTTTTAGTTCATTGTTAAATTATGCTTAAAATAAATTAACTTAAACATGAGTAGAAAACAAAATACTTTAAGTGTTAGTAGGTTTTTATCCAAACATCAGTCGGAAAATCTGCCCTTATGTATCAAAAATAAACCTAAATAAACTTTACTTATTTACTAAACCCGCCTTTAAACTGGATTTTCTTCTTCACTTTGAATAGAAATATGCTCTGAAATGGTGTCAACAATCCAAACAAAACAAAAACAATCCAAAAAATCAGGAGAATGTCATTAAAGTAATGACACCATAACAGAAACAGGGCATTGAAATCAGTTGATGAACATCAGGGACTTGGTTTTAGATGGCGAGTCATGCAGCTGGGATTACCACAGCCAATTTTTGAAAAAACAAAAATTTTGGCTCAATTCACCTTTTTTTTCCCCCGCAAAATTAGTGAAATATCTTCTGAAGAACATAACTATATAACTAGCACCTGACTTCTGGTTTTCATTTTGCTCAGAAACGTGATCTGATTGGCCTGAAATTCGATCCCAGCGATCCCCACCCCGCTGGAAAAAATAAATAAATATATATTATTAATTTTTGTTTTTGCACACCCAAAACTTTAATTTCTTGCAAAAACTATGGTCAAGCATCATAAGGTAAACCAAGTAATATGTACATCTACAAACAGTGTAGAACAGCAGCTCATTGTTAAACAGTGGAATATGGAAGAGAACTCATGACACCAGTCTGTAAGGAGGTAAATGTAAGCTTTAGTCTGATGATGGTGTGGAACATGTGCACTCGTTTCTACACAATCAGGAACATTCCACCTTATTAAAGCATGATGCTGTTGTAGAAATGCCAGAGTCAAGGCCCAGATCTGATTGTTCGTCTGTGTTTTCAGGGTCCTCTAATCGTCACAGAGGAGCTTCACTCCCTCAGCTTCGAGTCCGAGCTGCAGGTCAATCAGTCAGGACTGGACATCAAGCTGGAGGTGAGACACAAACAGTCCGAGTGAGGGAAGGTTTGGGCGTTCAGAGAACCTGGACATCTGTCTGCGCTAAATATCACACATGAAGACGTACAAAACGGGTTGTAAACAGGTTCAGTGCTGCCAAAACAGCCAAACATTTAATGTATTAATTATGAACTTGATGCCAAATTAGCCAAACAAAGACAGCCTTCTGAAAACACAGCTTAAAGGTGGGGTCTGAGATTTTTTACCTGGAGCATTTTCTTAATATGTTGCTAAAAAATACCCTTCACAATCAATTAAATGCTCAGTTACAAAAATGAAAAGTTTTAGTCACCTGTAGAGCGGACAGGACTGAGAAAACAACATCCAATCATTTTGAGCGCCCACTAGAAATGATTGGATGCTGATATATCTGTCAAAGTCAACTGCCATATGTCCCTGCCCCTTTCCCCCTCCTTCGGAACAAGCATTTTGCGTTCCGGTAGTCTGGAGGCGTGGCTTCAAGGGGGGAGTCTGAAGAAAGGGGTTGGGACCTTTGAATTGTTTCTTTTGAAAATGTAGCCTGCTCGAGCCATTTTTTGAACATCTCAGACCCCACCTTTAACTTAAGTTTGAACTAAATGTCCTCAAACAACACTTTCATTCCGTTTGATTTTTAGTCTTTTGTGAGAAAATGCAAAAAAATGTAATTCTTCTTTGCATTTTCACATGAGCTTGACAGTTGTTGTGTTGTTGTAGGCCCTGTCTCTGCCTGTCGTCGTCATCTCTAATGTCTGTCAGCTGCCCAGCGGCTGGGCCTCCATCCTCTGGTACAACATGTTGACAACTGAACCCAAGGTGAGCACATTCTCACACACTGGGGTCAGTGTGTGTTTTATGACACATTTCAGTGTCTCTTACAGTCACATCAGAATGTTTCTTTCGGTGTACGTATGACTGTAGTGATGGTAGAATAAAACTTTATGGTTTTCTGCTCATGTTTGACAAAGCAACTTCTGTTATCTACAATTTAATAATTTTTACACATGCAGATGTAAAAGAATGACACTAATGAGATTAACAGGTATACATGCATGAAGATATCGGAGTATTTGAGACAAATTCAGGTGTGTTTGTCTGATTTGTCGTAATCGGATTACTGCTGTTTTACCAGATTCTACTGTTTACATGATTGCTTGAATAATCTGAAAACTGCAGAAGTGTGAATGTGAACAGGTTCAATAACAGGAAGTTTGATTCTACCTTTACTACAATAAGTTTTCCTCTTCCCACTCCTTTTCAAACAGTACTTGTTGAATTTGTTTTGTTATTGATGATGTACTTGACAAGTATTTTTGTTGTTTTTTTGCTTTGAAAAAAAAAAAAATTCCCCTTTAATTAAATGTATTTTTTTCCTTGGATTTGCATAGTGCTTTGGCTCTTTGTATTTATGACATGTTTTGGTTCTTTCCTTTTGTTTGAAACAAAATAAACTAACTACATATGTACATACTCTGAAAGAAATCCAATAATGGACTGAAGCATCTAAACCAGTATTTTGAATCTTTCTGAAGTGCATGTAAAGGCATCAAATCTGATTATTAACAGTTCTCAGATTTTTATGGTCATGTAAACGGGCTCACTGACCCACGTTAACATTTTTAGGGTGGTGCTGTACCTCCCTGCTCCATCACGCTCTGCGCATTTGTTGTTGTCTAAGTGTTGTTGACGTTTACCTCGGTGCTTTTGTGTCATTGCCGCAGAACCTGAAGTTCTTTCTGTCTCCGCCACAAGCCAAGTGGTCTCAGCTGTCTGATGTCCTCAGCTGGCAGTTCTCCTCCATCACCAAACGAGGCCTGAACCAGGAGCAGCTCAATATGCTGGCTGACAAACTGCTCGGTCAGGAACACCAAAAATAAACTAATCAAGTGGACAAAAAATTAACAAGAAAACAACTCTTTCTCACCACTCCTAAAAAAACCAAACATAACACCACAGATGCTTTGATCTGTAGGAATTTGAGAAGCTTTGATGCACCAAAATAAACACCAAAATGATTGTAGATCATTCATTTCTCAGACAGGGCTAGTTTTTACCTGCTTTACTAGTTTCAGCTGGTACTTGTAGCCTGTGACGTCTTATCGGTTGGTCAGACAGAAGGGAGGGTTTATGCCCCCTGCTGTCTGACGTCTTCTCCAGATGTGAGATCAGGTGTATGTGCCGTCATCCCTGTTCATTCTTTGGTGTGCATTTCCGTATCTCAGTGGCCTCTCAGATCCAGCGATGGTATTTGTTGCTTTTAACACGGACGACCCTGCTGTTGTTCCAGTCCATAGTGTGGTTTTCTCTTTTGTCTTTGGCGTACTTCTCCATATCTCATATCCGACCATTGGAATGAACAGGGATGACTGCACATACACCTTATCACACATCTGGGATGTGGGTCCTGGAGAAGACGTTAGACAACAGGGGGCCATAAACCAGGGGTATTCAAATCTGGTCCTCATGGGTCAGTATCCTGAATGTTTTAGATCAGGGGTCACCAATCCTGGTCCTCGAGGGCCGGTATCCTGCATGTTTTAGATGTTTCCCTCTTCCAGCACACCTGACAGTCGTTATC
>JAQQZY010000013.1:19378059-19388838 GCA_030068375.1 Ostorhinchus rueppellii | reverse complement strand
GGCAGTGTTTGATCTTCACCAAAATCTAATCGATTGGTCCTTGTATCATTCCCAAGCTATCCTGAAAATTTCATCGATATCCGTCCATAACTTTTTGAGTTATTTTGTACACAGACAAACAGACAGACAGACAAACAAACGCCGGCAAAAACATAACCTCCTTGGCGGAGGGAATAAAAATACATAATATCATTCCATTTAACAATTTATTATGACTGGTGTAGTTAATTATTAATCAGTTCTCCTATCAGTGGCCTTGAAGGTACTAGCATTGATCTAGAGTGGATCCCCAGAAATTTTCGGTGGAAGCCCAGCACTCCAGGTCTTACCTGGTACCTTCAGCCTAATATCTTATTAACAGCTTAACAGTTTTCCCCAATCCTGAACATCCAATGTATTTGTACATACTGAAAGTGTAAAATTCATGATCAGCTTCATAATGACAACCTAACAATACTTCACAAATATAAAACGCTGAGCATTGGAAGGCCCTTACTGGTTTGCAGTACCGGGGCTTTTGATATATTTTGTTGCAACAGAGCACTTAAGAGCTTTCCCCATTTTCACATGTAAATATAGATGACTAGCTAGAGTTTCAGGCCCACTGTGAATAAAAATGTAGCAGACTGGCACATGAACAACGAGTATAAAACACAGACTGGATTAAAAAAATGAGTGTGGTTTATGTAAAAAATTCTCACTCAGTAGTGTTGAAACTGCCTCCACTCCCCCATTGTGCACGTCCTTGGTCTCAGTGGCTGGGTGTACTGTGTTCCACAGAATGTGGACATAGAAGAGCACTAGGTAGTACCCTGTTGAGTTGAAGATCCACCACAGTGACCAGAGTCGCAGACTCGGCATCCTCACCACATTTCTTAACTCCAGTAGCATCTGCACAAAGACCGAATTGCTCCAGCGCGTCCCAGTGCATGGGGAAGCTGACTCTGGCGTCCCACCTTCAGTCGGGTTAATTTTGTCGAGTTCTCCCTTGGTGGCTGTTGATCCCGCCAATTCCATTTGCTCCTGGTTTTTTGATCGATTGAAAAACAATGAGCGCTTTGGCCAGGGCAGACACAGAGAGAGCAGTAGGCCAAAGCTGACAAAGCCCAAAGATATGGCATTTAAGGTGTAATAGGTGATGCCATTGAACATGCAGATCTGACCAAGTGTAGAACTGGTAAATACTCCCAAAAGGACAGACGAGCGTGAGTATCCAGCCACTTGCTGGTATAGGACTGGACTGACCAGGGAGAAGATGTAGGAGGAGTAGGCCACGCGACAGGCCATGGTGATGCCATAGAAAAACTCCATGAACTGCATTTCCAGGAGGGTGGTCCCTAGCAGCAGAATTAGCCAGATGGAAACTTGACTGATGCCCTGAATAATCAAAACTGGCTTGTAGCGCAGGAAATCTGTCAGCAGAAAGGCTGGCACCAACACAGCCATGTAGGAGTACGTCAGCACAGGTGTGATCTCATTGGTCACCTGGAAAATATAATCACAATCAGTCAAACGCATTTCTAAACAGGATGACAAATCAAAAAGATTTAAAACACAAATCTACAAACTGCAATATCATTGTTAAATATGGAAATGGCAGTAAGACTTGAAATAATCAAATATTAAAGTGTTTTTATGATTAGCATTTCAGGTTGTTTTGTGATTAATATTGCACATATTAAAATTTGTGATGAAGATGAAAATAAAAATGCAATTGTCTGCCCATCTTCACTCATAAAGGATCTTTCCTGGATGCTGCTTTGGACCAAATCATGACCGTAATCTCCTGTCCATATCACATCATGGTTTCATTGTTTGGACTCACTGGCCTTAAATTGCCCCGCTCCAACTTTTTCTTGAATGTGTGAAAAGACAACAAAAAATATGCTGTGTTCATACGGTCCACAATGAAATACAATATAATCGCTTTTTTCTTTTTTGCATTTTTGCCAGGGTTGTAGAACTAGAGGCCTGAATTCAATTCAGCTTTTAACTTTCACTCATTTTGTCACTGCACAATTAAAATGGTTGTACAGTTTTACAACAGAACAGTTTATCGAGTTTATGGTGAAAATATTCTCACCATCTCATTGATCTTAAATAAAGCTGAAGCAGTAATCCAGTTATCTTAGCCCTTAGAATCTAATGAAAACAGCTTATCACGAATATCAACAACACAACCTAAAAATATTAACAAGATGTGTGTTCAGCTTCACAGTTGCACTGCAAAAATCTTTTTTAGGTTTCAGATCAAGCAGGTTTTCCAAAGAGACTGACTCAAAAAACTCATTAGAAACTTAGTTGAAGGTCATAGTGGTCAATAGTCATCTCACTTCAGTAATCATCACAATCCACTAATAAGCAATTCAGTAGCCTTGACTGGGTGATTATTATAGAGGGAAACTATACATTATATTTGGAAGCACACATTTCTTAGGTGACAGTTTGTTATCTCATATCAAAATAATATTTATACATATACCATTTATACATATATATTTATACCTTGGGACCTTTCTGTGTGGAGTTTGCATGGTCTCCCCGTGTCTGCGTGGGTTTTCTCCGGGTACTCCAGTTTCCTCCCACAATCCAAAGATGTCTTTGGAGGAGAAAACTCACGTAGAACGTGCAAACGCCACACAGTCCCACCAGTGACTGGTGCGGGAATTGAACCCAGGACCTCCTTGCTGTGAGGCACAAGTGCTAACCACTGTGTCGCCCGCATAATTTTTTTTTTTTTTTTTATATGTACACCTTTGTTTACTGTAACGTTTAACAGATTACCTCCCTTTGTAATTTAACCCTTTCGTTCAGGCAATATGAGATTTATTCCATTAATTTTCTGATGTTTTGAACCATTTTTCATTCAACACACATCAGGTGTTTCAATTGTTTGTGTTGCTTCTTGTCATGGGGTCAGAGGTCACACTAAATAGTGACTTAAATCTGTACAAACCAGTAAATTCAGTTTTGTGTGTCAGGCAAGAAAATACAGGAAATGTTTGCACACCTTTCCTGCATTTTCTTGTTGTATGTGAAGAGAATGAGAAATAAATATGTATGCTTATTTCAACCCTGCAAAAAAAACCAAAGCTAACTGTGATTAAGACTTCTGCACTGTATGTAGATAACAGTATTCCTTTACATGTAAGTGCTTGCTATCGCAAAGAAGTAATTCATATTTGTAATTAAAATTGTGCTACAGTACTGAATGTGGTTGTCTAAAAATGCCTAACAGGCTTTGGTTTTGGTTATACGTTGTACTAAATTCTTGAAGAATCACCTGATTAAAAACGTATAACACTGACCCACTTTGGAGGAATGTGACCCTTGACCACATTTAGAGGGATCAGCTAACTCACCACAGGAAACTTAAGTCTGCTGTGTAAAATGCTGGTCTGAATACAGAAAACTTGCACTGTAACTTGTTCTTATTGTCTAAAAGAGTTCCTGTGACAGAATTTTCTTTGTATTGATGTTTCCCCCCATAATTTACTTTGTATTTGTATTTGGAATTTTGTTTTTTGTTCACATCCAAACAAATATACCTGTATAATCAAGACATACCTGTTGCCTGGTGAAGTTCTTCTCATTACTCAGGAGATACGGTGTTATGAAGGGCTCCCCAGGCTTTATTGATGCCATAAAGCCATAACAACACAAAAATATCACAGCAAACTTCCACTTTCTGGGCTGTTCAGCTTCTTCTGGGAGACCTTCTGGAGAAGGAAGAACGGCTATCTCTGTATCTCCATTTTCTTGGCCTCCGGCATCCTCAACTTCAGAATCTTTTGGATCCACTTCTTTGTCCCCTTCAGATCTGTCTCCACTTCTTGCCAGGTCCTCAGCTACCATTGTGCCACCTGTTTGTGAACCACTCTGTGATGCAGAGGATAACTTTGTGCTGTGTCAAATCACCATGGGAGGACTTCCTGTGGTGTGAAAAAGCTACTAACTTTGTTTTTTGGAACAAACAAATTAATGTAAAACTGAGCTGAGTGGATTTAAATGACTGCTGGTTTTCTCTCAAAACTTCTACCTGCACATGTTAGGATGTTTTAAGCTAAGAGAACAATTTAACGAGGGTATGGCATAGTAGTTAAAATACTACATACTGTTATTCTCATGTAGGAGAAAATGTTGACCTTTGTTCCATTCCACATTGTGACAATGTCTGACAGAGACCTATCCAGCAGCTGGGTCTGGCGTCATTGTTAACCTGAAAAGATAGCAATGTTGCTGGTTAGACAACACTGCAGCTGACATGAGAGTAAATCTGTTGCGCTACATTTATTGCCACTGTTTAGCAAAAAGCTTCTGTCTTGTCTTTCACTTCTATTAGCTTCTATGTCTGGACAGCTCTACAACAATAATACAAAAACAAAGATGCAATCGGTGGCTTTGGAAGGCACCTTGACTTGTAAATGTCTGGAAAAATAGTGAAAAGTTCTTAAAGGTATTATCATGATATGCATTTTTCTTATTTTGTCAATTTTTGATTACATTCTAAGCTAATAACAACACTTACAAAATGTGTGTTTTCTAATGTAATTTTCACCTTCAAAAAATGTAATAAAATAAATAAGAATTCAGCTTCCAAGACAAAAGTAAAATCAGACTATTAGTTATTACACTTTATTACATCATGTACATGTTTTTGTCTTCTGTCTTAAATAATTTAGATTTTGTCATGTTTTTCCATCATTTACATCTTTTCCAGTAGTTTTTTTTTTGTTCATTTTGTTGTGTCTTTTATTTATTTCTTTTTTTTTTATCTTTGAGCTTGTTTGTTCTTTTGTGTTGATGAATACTTTACTACAAAACTGTCTAGTTTCTTCAACTCTGACACAGGTTTTACAACCATAATTATAGACAGCAAATGATATGACTTTTATTTTTATGACATGTGTTTACATGTGTGTTATTTTATTTATTTATTTATTTTTACAGAGATGTACAACAAAAATGCTCAATTTAATACAGAAAAGACATAAGTGGAATGTCACAAAAAATAAAAAGACTAAATAAAAAGAGTAGTTTAGAAAATTCATGGTAGAAAATTGAAAGCTAGGTTAACAAGCACACTGAAGATCTTTTGGTCCAGTGTAAACAAGTTACTCAATATTCATTGAGTAACCCAGTTGGCACGTTAACTTGCAAAAAGGCTCAAACGCCAAGCCACTAAAACCAAAATTTGGTGGGTTAAAAAGTCGAATTTGCCAACTTTATTTGTTAACGTGCTGAACCTGGACTACAACGGTAAAATACGATTTACGGCACTTATACAGATTCATAAGACACTCGTAAAGTCTCCAGTATCTTTTTTTTTAAGACAAAGGCAGGTTATGTCCAGTAAAATACTGAACAGCTAGTTAGCTGGCTAGAAGTAGCCTCTGGAAATAAAAACATGCTATTCCAACGCGTAACATTCTCTTTTACCAGATATTCTTAGTCTGTCCACTCCGAAATAAGCTGTCTGTTAATTAGGAAAGTATATATCTTAATTAATCAATAAAACGAAAGTTAATGGCACTTACCTCGTGTGCTGCATCTCAAGCTTCAGCCGCTCGATTTTCTCATCACGTCGCACTGACTTCTGGGAAATGTAGTGTAGATGCTTAATTGCGGACAGCTTATTCTTTTCGCTTCCTTTACACTTTCAGTTTAATCTTTAAATTTCCGCCATCTCATTTTATGTCATTTTGGTTGGCGTTATTGGATTAACAGGACGTATAAATTTCCCTATCCTTTATTATTTTCTTCAGTAAGTGACTCATTCTCGCCATCTGCTGGACACACGCGTTTGTTAATATAAAACGTACATACAGCAGCCTATTATGAATAGATGCTACAATAAAAACGATTTCTACTATTCTCGGCTTTCAATAAAAGAAAATAATACCTTTTAAGCATAGAGTGCTTTTCAATTACTTATACACTACAGAAATGAAAAACAATTAAATTAAAAACCCCACAATAATACACAGAAATTACTTCTACTATACTAGTACTACGACTTAAAAAAAAAACTGAAAAAATAGGGCTCTATGGACAGTTAAAACAGTTTTCAAAAAAGTGAAATTAAAATTTCTTTTGATGTATGTTTCAGTGTAGGCCGTGTGAACACATATAATCAAAGTTTTTTCAGGTCATTTCACTGATACCTCAAACACAGTTCTGCACCAAATTCAAGTCAAATTAGTCATTAATGGTGAGCTAAAATAATTGAATAACAATTAATTTGAACATGATATGAACTGTGATAACAATTTTTTGCACAATCTAGGAAAGATCTAGTTTTTTCAGATTTTTAGAATTGAGACCTTGTCTGCAACAAATCCAGAAGCCAGGGTCTGTTATTGTCTGGAGTTGTGTCATTTGCACAGTATGCACTATGCATGTCGATAATGTATGAAGCATTTTGAAATGTAAAACATGGTCAATGCTGTCAACAAGTGCTTCAAGAATCAAACTGAAAATGTTCCTTGTGAGAAACGATACATTTTATGGAATAATCACCATTAATGTCATGTGTACTGTTTTCAGTATGATACAGGTCAGAGATAATTTAGGTCAGAGATCAGGTTTCTTTTGATTAATTGTCCCAGTCACCATCTGATCTGGATTATATAACCAAAATGAATGTGAATTTTATAGAAGTTTATTGTATTTCTAGCAAAATTATCTCATAAAAAGGTTAGTCATTCGTTGAGTTGATATTGTGTTGAGCTTTTCAGTTTTAGTCTGAAAATTGCACAATATGTAACAATGTTTCCATTTTTTTCAGAAATCTAAAAGATATTCAGGCAGGTTACAAATTCAGAGTAGAAAGTTTCTGAACATGTGAATTATCCCTACTCTGGGACTCTCTGAGCAAAATAGTACTTATGGTTTATTATTTAAAGGTTAAAAGGTATTTCATAGTACCAACCAGAACAATTAAAAAAAAACATTTTATTGTTAACTGATTCATTTGTATGAAAATCAAATGTAAAAAAAAATCACTGCAAGTCTTTGAGCTTTTATTTATATAACAGGAATGTAGAATGCAGTTTATCATCAATTAACAGATCAAGATCACCACAATGTCTGATTTGACAAAGATGATTTACTAATTAGCAATAGAGGTAGAAACTGAACAGAAATTTAAGAAGAGATTGGCACTGTATAGTTGGAAGATGTAAGCAACAGTTACTTCAGTAGATGGCAGCAGTGGTGTAGCACACAAGTCAGGTACACAGCTTCCAAAAAATGTCATGAACTTCATACTTTGAAGTTGAAGAGAATAGCATTGTGTGGAATAGTTCCGTTCTTTTATAAGCTGCACATACTGAATAAAGGTTTTTAAGAAGGAAAGTAAGTTTTCTTTTCTTTAAATATCCACCTTTTTCATGTAACTCATATGTTGAATATGTTTGCAACATAAGAAGTGCAAGGCCAAAATGCATGTATTAAACTCAATTTAAAGGGGCAAAACATCTTGTTTCTGTGAATAGGGACTACAACAAAATCTATGTTGTCTAAACATGACTCAGATATGACCCTAACTCTGGTGGATTGACCTTGGAAGAACCCTCAATGAGTTGCATTGCAAAAAAAATAATAATAATAAATAATTCACAGGTTTTAGAAAACAGTTGTACTGCTGTCTGAAATCTGAGATGTGGACCTGCTGAACTTTGACCTTGATATCCTTTCCTGTCTGAATCTCCTCTGAAGTAATAGCTTCATTCTCTTCCTGAACTTTTCTCCCACAAAGGCGTAGAGGACTGGATTGATGCAGCTGTGGAGAAGAGCCATGCTGTTGGATATGGCCAAAGCCTTGTCCACTGACCTCCTCATGGCACAATCAAAAGGTATGAGCTTAGCTCTCAGGAGTGTGTCCACCATCATAGTTAGATGGTATGGCATCCAGCACAGCAGAAACACAATCACCACCGCTACGATCACCCTCATGGCTCGGTGCTTCTGAAAACCACGGGTGTGCAGCAGTCTTCCAATGGTGATGGTGTAGGCAGTTACCATTACACTCAGGGGCAGCAAGAAGCCAAAGATGTGACGGAATGCACGTATAGTAAGCCTCCATGAGAGGGCGTCACCAATGTCAAAGGTTTCACTACAAATCAAAATATTATTGTCGTTGTCTGGCTTGAAGGCACTGTTGAAAAATGCAGGCAGTGCAAGGGCACAACCAAGAGCCCACACTGCTCCACAGACCATCCTGCTGCACATCCTCTGGCGACTTTTTAGAGTCCCACTGGCATGCACAATTACACGATAACGATCTAAGCTAATACAGGCCAGGAACAGGATACTGGTGTAGAAGTTTGCGTCAAAGATGAGATTCACAAGTTTACACATGAAGTCTCCAAAGACCCATCCTTGTATTACAGCTACAGCAAAGAATGGGATAGTTAGAGAAATCAGGAAATCTGCGATTGTCAGATGAAATAAATATATATCTGATGGAGTCGCAGCATGGTGACTTGTGCTTATCACCCATCCCACCAACAGATTTCCTGGTATTGCCAGTAAAAAGATGATTATGAGGATGAGGCACAAACCCACAGTTACTGTAGGACTGAGTAGGTTTGTCTCACATAATATTGTGAGTGGATTTGGAATGAAGTCTGTTAAGTTGGTGTGGTTGCTTTCATTTGCGAAGAAACCATCTGGAATGTCAAATGACCATGATATAGCAGCCATGACTGTTGATCTATGACAGACAGAAATTATTATACAGTTATAATGTTCAAGAAATATTAAGCTACAGTAACCAAACCTGATACCAAGCTTGGCATTACCATTCAAAAACTTAGACATATATTATTAAATTATCTAAGCTTTAAAACATGAATCATGTTTGTTTGACCATCCTTCAATATTATTTCACCTATAAGGCTAAATACTCACCTGCTATCTTGACGAGGTCGATATCTGAATGATCTGGTGCAAAAGAGCTTTCTTTTAACAGTAGTGCATATTTTTTTTGTGGAGAATTGACCAATTGTCCTGTTTCCTTCCCCAGTTATATTTCCACATCCTCCTCTATCATCACTGTGCTGTAACATGTTTTAAAGATTTTGGCATACACTACTGAAGGTCTGCTCCATCACTTGTTACCAGAGTAAAATAGCAACTCTTAAAACCATAGTATTTTCAGACTGATCTCATGAAATCACTTTGTATGTCATGCCAGTTATGGCATTTGGTATGCTATATGCATGCATATATGTGTGCATTTTTATCCTTTCCCGTGTTATTCAACGCCATATAATCGCATGTCACTTTAACCCTAACCCTAACCGCAAATTGTGTGGTATTTGACATGATCTGAACATACAAACAGAAAGCTTATAATGCGTAGAGATAACGCAAATTACACAAGTGGCATGTATATTTATGCAATTGAATATCACATTGGTATTTTATATTCACTTTTCCATAGCAGTGTGAAACAGCATATAATAGTAGAATTAATTAATTAAAATAAACTATAATTAGTAATGACTCAAAGTAAACTGTGTCATTAAAAATATGTAGTTACTTATTACTTTAGGAAAGAGCAATGGTATAGTACGAAATCAGAAAAATCATAATCAAAAACCATATTCCATAATTTAGAAAGTGTAAGTAATGCATATTTTGGAGCAGTTCTCAGTCAGATCAATGTCCCTCTGACAACACTTGATGTCAATCTGTCACAATTAATTGGGTAATGCAGTGTGTGGTGTAAGGCATTTTAAGGCAATTGTTTTGTCATGATGGAGGTGGTGACACTTTCTGGAAATTATGAACATTGTCTAGCTGTTGCAATATGCAAGTATTATTCCACTACTTTCCAGCCTGGCTTTACTGTTTTTAATAACACTATTTTCCACAAAACCCTCCACACCAACTTCAAAACTTCATACTTGAAAAAACACTTGCAAACAAATGGAAACAAGCAATTCTTGAAAAACCATTGAACTGTTAAAAAACAAACTGTCAATATAGTACACACAAATCATTCTTGGAATGACACACATAAAGCACAAACTACTCACTGATTATAAGAATGAAATTAATACATTGGCTGATTTTTCTTTTTCCACATAATAGTGATAAAAAAAATAATGCTGAAGTTCAACAGAGACTTATTACACTTATTTCATTTATTACAATAATGACAGGCATTGGTTTTCACAACACACAACATTAAAAAAAATTAAGGGCACATTTTGCCTTCTTCTGTGGGTCTGACCATTAGACTTCATCATTACATGAGAAAAAAACTGGGAGTGTATTATACTATTATACCTGGATGTGTTGTATGGAAAACCTTGCACAAACTGCTGCCCTGCAAATATTTTCCAAAATCAGTCTGTCTTTGGAGCATAATTTGTATTTTTAAAAGATGACTTGCATGTTATATAATGGTGCAAGAACACCAGTTTTTGAAATTATTTGGACAGTTTTTGCTGGATTTGTTTGAGAATTATGTTTTTTGAGTGTAGAGTTTTGAAAAAAAAAAACAAGAAAGAGAGCTAACAGTTGTCAGATACGATCAGAAAAAAAACCTGTACATTTCCATGGAAGAGCCTGTCTTAAATAGCGTGACAAGCATCAGGAAGCTTACATAGAAAAATGTCAGTAATGACATGGACTTGACTTCCCAGGAAGGCCTCAAAGCAAGAGCTTGAATTTCCCCTCAATTTCCTCTCGGTATCTATCTATCTATCTATCTATCTATCTATCTATCTATCTATCTATCTATCTATCTATCTATCTATCTATCTA
>JAQQZY010000013.1:19307460-19320279 GCA_030068375.1 Ostorhinchus rueppellii | reverse complement strand
TTGTACATGCCGTGAATCATGAATTAAAATCATAAAGAAAATAAATTCATCAGGAAACACCGCCCCCTGGGTCGCTCCAAGTGAGTAATAATCCAAACAAGATGGAAGAGCATTTGAGCTTTGTAAAGACTACACTTGAATCATTTTGCATTCTTATCACCACCCAGAACCGAATGACCACTTTTGTCCTCAAGTATGAGCTCTTCATTTGTTAATGAATCTTAATCAAAACCAGTAAGCGTGGACAGAAATAGACCATTCAAATAAATTTATTCTAAAATGCAAATAAAGTTTAACTGTTTCAGATGTAACTGATAACACATTTGTGGCAAAAATTAATTCAAATCAAAGAATAAATTGTATTAATTCTCATAATGTATGTACATTAGGAATTTGTCAAGACCACACACAAAAAGGAAAACAGACATGAGTCCAATTAAGGACAAATACAGGCCAAAGGAGGCAGTATGTTTTATCTCTCAGACATTGTGGAAGACAAGCCATTAAGAAGGAAGCCAAAGGCAGAGGATGCTGTAATGCATCACTCTTTGAATTTCACTCTGTTTAGTCTTCCACATTGTTATATAACAACACACTAAAAATAAAGTAATGAAGCTCATTTTTGAAGATCAGATGCACTCCTGTGCAGACATAAAGATCAGTTTTTTTCATTCAGGTGAAAAAAAACTTTTAACAAATCCAAATCAAACAAGAAAACTGAGGCATCAAAGAGACAGTAATTTTAAATACATTTTTTTTTTTTTTATGCTACAATCCTACTAGAGCAGGTCAGATACGACTTTAAAATCCCAACAAGAAGGAAAATGTTCTCTCCAGTGTTAGGGTAATCATTAAATGTCTGTTACTGCTGAAATCTTTCTCTCTTATCGGTCAGGTCTTTGGAGGCAGAAGACTTTTGCCTGGTTGTCTCCTGAAGCCGTTATTGCGAGAGTCGCCTCCCTATAGGACAAATAAAAGGATAAATGCATCATCAACTGATTTATGAGATAGGTCAAGAACTTAAGAACATCATATGGACATGCCTGTTGATGGTGAAGTCCAGGATCTCTGCAGTGTGGCCACGGTACTCGGACACCATATTTCCAGAGCGAGCATCCCACAGGCGCAGGGCTCCATCTAAACTGCAGGTTGACACCACAGAAGATGACTCCTCCCATTGCAGGTGAACAATGCCAGCCTGGAGGAATATAGAGGGGAGTAGTTGTGATGGAAAGAAAGATCTGTATTGACACATCACCTCGGCTAGACTATTCAGTTAGGACAATGTTGAATACAACAGAATCTCAGTACAAATTTAATTTCTTCCATGACCATGTTCCTTTTTTTTTTTTTTTTTTTTGCAATTTAGCTGTTTTGCAAATCAGTCTTTCCCATTGAAATTAACTGAAATATAATTAATCCATTCCAGTCCCTAAAAACCACCCAAAAACATTGTCAGAGAATTTCAAATAAACTAAAAGAACATAGACACTAAGAACCTTGTTGGATTACCCCAAAATATTTTTTAAGGGTTTTGAAATCAGAATAAGTGCAGTTAGAAAGAAAATAACAATTACAAGAAACAACAAAATGGTTTTATTAACTTATTTACCTTAAATATGAGATGTGCGAAAGGAAGATGGAGTGGTAAGGGGAGGGTTATTCTCTGCAAGGAGAATCTACTCCTCCTATTGTCTGGATGATTTTTATTTTACATTCATTCTTGCATAAGAATCTTAACAATATGAAAAAGTGGGTGATGGTGGGCATTTTCTTTTCCTTCTCATGCACTTCTTCTTTTAATGCATTTACAACCAGAATTCTATCCCTTATTCTCCAGCACCAGGAAATGGGTCATAGGGGTAACAGCCAAAGCTGAACTACCCAGACCACTGTTTTCCTGGTAACTTCCACCAGCTCTAGAAATATGATCTTTCCAGGATGTCCCAAGTCTGCCATGGGAGTCTCTTCTGTTTGGACTTCCCTGAAACATCTCAACAGGGTGGTATCCTAACCTGACCCACCTAAACTCCTCTCACTGTGGAGGAACAGCAGCTCTTCTCTAAGGTCTTCAAGGAACCTCAATTTCATCAGCTTATATCACGATTTTGCTTCTTGGATCACTAGTGACAGCTCAGCTCCCCATTCAACATGACAAACCAGTGTAGCATCTTCATCAATCTGTCTGTCAATCTCTTGGTCCATCCTTCCATCACTTCTGAACAAGACCCTCATACACACTGCTAATCAAGGCCTCAGATTTGGAGGTGCTGATTGTCATCTGTTCTGTCCCCTTTGTCTTTTGTGGGTTTTTTTTGTTTTTCTTTTGTTTTTTAATGATTCTTAATTTATTGTGTTCAGTAATCATTGGTCCCTCCTGATGAATATTTTTGCATTTATAACATTTTTGTATTATATTCTGTATTTAGTGCATTTTTTGGTAAACAGGCAATTAGTTTCCCACCAACAGAGATTATAAATTGGACACTGGCACTAGGCTCACTCATCCTCTGCCTCAGCTCCTGCTCCTGCTCTAATGCCAGGGTCCAGAACGCACACCCCAGGAAGCACACACCAGGAGTTTGCACCGCCACCCTAAAGCGGCAGGTTGGCTGTGCTTTAGCTTTTTGTTAGCCATCGCATTTGTTTGATCAGGCGAGTCCGGATGTCCTGTTTTTGGCTTTTGTTTTGACAGGATTTAGTTGTAGGGTTGTGTTTGATAGAGCAGGGGTCGCGGTGTGTGGTGAGCTCTGATGGTCCTGTACAGGGTTGGTCTGACCCACATACCGTCCTTTTAAGTTGTCCGGCTCACCTTGGTCCTTGTTTTTCTTTTGAAACTTTGGACAGTTTATTTTGTTTACGGCACAGGAAGGGGTTACATTGGAAACAAATCAACACCTAACTTTAATTAAAAATAAAGAATTTTGCAATATGACTTTATCCCAGCTGCAAATCACTTCAAACCCAGAGTTCCTGAATTCATTTGTCATTTTCAGTTACCTTCAACCAATCATCAAATGTGCATAAAAACGAGGTGCAAGTAAGACTGACAACGTTAGAGTTAATCAGATCCATGTTGGTTTCATTTTGTAGTTTTGGTACAGCATAACCAACCCATTTTAACTGAGACTGATGCCAAAGTAACTTCATTAAACTAATATTAACGTCAGATCAGATTTCAGGCCCATCAAAATAACATTTGGGACATTTCTAAAGCCAAGAATTCAGAAATATATGAGTGTAGGTGAATTAGACTAAGCTTTAAACAGGACTCAACGTCCTTTATTTACCTCATGTTGACACCTGTGCCTCAGGGTCTGCATGGAGAGGTCGTAAATGGCCAAAGTGCCATCCAGGTAGGCCACGGCAATGAGAGGCAAGCTGGAAAAGACAACACACAGAACTCAGCATCATGCATCATGCTCTTAATGTGATCTGATCCACTGGAGCACTTAATCTGCTCATCTGACATCTGAGGCCCTGAGCACAGCTGGCATTAACGCGTTTTGGGTGACCAGATCAGAAGAGAACATTAAATACGCTACTTCATATGCTTATCATGTATCTTTGGTGACCACTCATCTCCTTGCTCTACATGCAAATAAATACATCCATTGTACATAAACAGCCTATGATGTTTGAGGCTCTCATGAAATATGTCTATGGGCTTAGTAATATATTTTTTTTAATTGTCACTTTTTCAGAATGGTCAGTTGAATATGTGCTCAGCTATAACCAGAGGACATTAGTTGACCATATGTTCCTTCAGTGTGACCTCATATAGTCACATACAACACAGGTTACCTCTGTATTCATGTAGGTACTACATAATTTTTCTTATCGTATGTTAATGTCATGTGTTAACAGGGAATGAGAAGCTCATCAGAGTAAAAAATACAAAGAAACAGTGTGAAACATGTTTCAGGAATTGTGAAATGAATAGTGACACCTGGATTCACTTGATTTCATTTGCCTTCAATGTCTGGCTAACACTGGAAGTTAGATGCGAGAAATTTTACTGTCTAGTGTGTGTAATCTCACTCACATGTTGCAAAATCCAACAGACTCAACCGAGTTGGAGTCTTCCTCATCTTTTGAACCTTTTGCTTTGCCTCCTCCAACCGAGAAGACTCCAACCACCTTCACACAGAGAAAATACAAAAATGGCAGTAGTTAACCACACATCTATGCACCATGATAACAGTCTCTGCTATTCATGTTGTGTCATCACAGTACCCACCTTGCCTGTGGTTGTGTTGATGAGTTTGGCACAGCCATCCACTGAACCTGTGAGCACCAAAGAGCCATCTTTATTACACGTCAGGCAGGTCAGTGCCCCCTGGTGTCCGTCTTGACCTGAAGAATATTGAGGAGAGTAAGCATTTGGGCCTGGTCAAGGGGAAGTATACATGTGTGGTAAAAAAAAAAAAAAAAAAAAATTAACTCTTCCCCATATCATGAGAAAAAAATTGTGTCTAGTTTTTGATCTGTTTTTAGTTCTGAAAAATTCTTGTTGACAAAAAAAGTTACAGCCATATGAAGATGGGCATATCTGCTTGATGAAAGCACATCTGGGAATTGCAATTTTCTCTTTTTTAAAAATATTGTAAAGATTTGAAAAAATGTTCTTTTTTCCATATTTTACTTTTTATTACATGTATCTAATACACTGTGGTTTTTTCTTCTGACGCATTTTGTACAAGAATATATATCAATATGTAAGTCAAAGCACTGGCCTCTTTTTTGCTTGTTGAAAAACCAATAAATCTTTCAATAAAAAAATAAATAAATAAAAGAAAGAAAAATGTAATTGATGAAGTTCTTTTTTTTCATATTTTACTTTTTATTACATGTATCCAATACAGTGTGGTGAGATTTTTATACTACCTTTTCCAAACAGTAATTTTTACTACATGTAAAGTTTGTGACCTGGAGAATTTAGGCATTTGATATGTGCAATTACCATGAAATTAGTGTGTGTGTGTGTGTGTGTGTGTGTGTGGGGGGCCCTTTTATTTTAAGGTACCTTATAAAATGTTTAAAAATAAATTATAGATAACTACGTGAACTTTGCATGTCTTTTTCTTTGATCCATTAGTGACAACTATCTTACTTGCACTAAATATTGTAAGACATCATCTTGAGCACATGGTTACATAACATTTAAACTTACTAAGTGTACACAAATATGAATTAACATCAACTTATGTGCTGATGAACAGGGTGTGTCAGAAGAAGTAAAATGTATTCCCTTTTTAGACTTTATTGGGTATATGTAACCCTTTTTATACTGTATTGGGTATATGTAACAAAAACATTGGGCACAAAACTATCTAATTATCTAAAATGATCTAAATTTAGAATTATCTAAAATTTTTCTTATCTAGTTTTCTTAAAAATGTCCTCACAAGAAGACCTATATGATTCATTCTGTGATATGATTTCATGGCCCTTTAAGTTACCTACAGGAGGTAGTGGTTTCATTCGCCTGCCATGCAGAGTGGTGGCTTCCTCACACTCCTACCAAATGAGAAGGAGAATTGAGTGGAGGTTTCTATGTATGACTTTATCTGATCCTCAAGAGTTTCCTTCTGAGGATTTCGTGAGTTTTAAGTTCGAGCAGAATGCACAAACTGTAATCTTTTGTACACAATGTATGATAAAAGAATAACATCAAGGTACTCAATTTAATTATGTACAGTTACTTGTTCCTTATATTAGCTATGTTGTATATACTAAAGTTGTAACTGGAAACCTATCTGTTTGTTTTCTTCAAACAAAATAGTCTGTGCTTTTGAGACTATTGTCTGTTTGGATCCCTTACTCAGTTTATGTTACTTTTTTTTTTGTCCCTAATAAAATTTTAATAATGGCACATTTTTGCTGCAACACTAACTGGTGTTATAGAAACACATATTAGTTAAGATATTTAATTGTAGTTTTGTAGATAAAGTTTTGTTGGGAACAGGGCATTTTAGCCCTTTGTGTGAGTAAATGATGGGGGTTTTTTTTCCCTGAAACCAAGCTTATTTTGCCATTTTTTGCTACAAATGTATCATTTAAGCAAATCATCATTCTTGCCATATTAAAGTACTTAGAAATACCTATCAGAATATGTTTTACAAGATACTTTAGGTTATTTCGTTGAAACAGTATACCCATTTGAGCACCAATTTTTTTTTTTTTCCGTTACCGCTTAACCAGGCCCATTTACTGTCATTTTATATACACAACAAAATTCTACAGAAATATTTCCACATATAAAGTTAAATGGTTAATTTACAGTCAATCAGCAGCTTGTCAAATAAAAAGACCAAATCATATCTAGTAGAAAATATGAAGCTTTAAGAAACTCACCCTTGATGACATGAATAACATTTCCCTGTTTTAGATCCCACACACGAACTGTCCCATCCTCGTACCCCACCACAGCTCGTTTACCTGGAATTAAAGGAGGTAAAACATGAGTCAAAAATTCAAAATAAAAGTAGAATAGCCAAAAATTTTATTGAATAAACAATTGAAAATCATCTATATCATCTAAGTCGGAAGGTCTCAGAGCATCTGTCTGTCTGTCTGTCTGAATCTGCACAGTTCTGAGAACTTTTGATGTTTTCAAATGGTCAATTTGGTACCTATAGTTGAGGAATAGTCCCATCTCCACATTAAGTATCTTGACAAGTTGATACAACCAATATTGTGGGACATATTAGTAATTTTGGAATACAATAGCCTTCCAATCATTTTGCTATGCCCATAATGATTGAAAGGAAGTGTAGTACCATACTGCATGATGGGAAATGAAGTCAAAAACCTGAACGGTGCATTTACTAACTTCAGTCCATGTTGGCTGACAAGAAGTGAAGTACCACACTGCATGACAGGAAATTAAGTTCTCCCCACCATAAAAAACTACTGCAGCATAACAACTGCCACAATGACTGCAGTTACTCACTGGTCAACGTGATAGTTAGATAATAATCACACTACAGTTATGTTAAATAATTATACTAACTGTATGACATTTTAATGATTTCCACTCACCTGTACAAATAAAACATTTTGGTTAACATTTAATCAATATTAGCAATATCTAACTAAAGTAAAACTGTGCTTGACTATTTGTATGAATAAATGTTTTGTCTTAGTGGTTTTCTGTCTTTAGTGTCTATGTGTTTACTTCATCTCTCACCATCAGGAAGTACTTTGCCACTGGTGGCCTGGCAGGCAGGACTCTGGAAGGTTTTACAGTCTCCTGCAGGGACCTTCCACATCCACACGTTTCCATCATCTGTTCCTGCCAGCAGCACTGGAGCACAGGGATGCCACTCCAACCACTGAGGAGCCAGACGACCACAATTTAAAAGATACTTTACACTTTCAAAGATTTTAGTCATTTACCTTCTGCTAGAAATTAAACTAGTGATTACACAGCAACTCTCCATAGAGTGATTATAGGTCTGGTGGCTGGTTTAAAGGCAACTCATTAATAGTGGCTGAGGAAGCAAAGAATGTCAGATCTCTCACTTCCTCCACAAAACTGAGTGGCCCTCTTTACTCATAAATACCTTCAGCACCAATAAAATGACTTTACACAGGCTAAAACATACAAATTGTAAACACAAACTGGGTGTAATCAAACATGTTTTAAAGACTCTGTTTTGTTTTTTTTTTTGTTGGACTATTGACTTTGCCTGATCCAAAAGAATAATTAAATGAAGTAAATTGCAATATGTACTTTAAGAATTTAAAATGCCAACAACTCTTTAAATTAAACATTGTAAAGGTGCTGTGCAGACTTTCTATATGATCTTGAAAAAGTCTAATTTTATCCCTGATATAGTCATAGTCTGCAATTTAAAATAAGATTATCAACACCAAAATAGGCTATTTCCAAATGCTATTTCCAGCCTCCCTGGTCAGTTCGGACAAGACTCGACTGATGTACGGCAGACTTATGTCACTATGACAACACCACACCGACCTGCAGAGGTTAGCAGTGAGAAGTAAGCTGAATGAGTGAGGAGTAAGATCTGTCCTTTTTCTTAAAGAAAGGGATTTCTTAGATGCATTTTGTTGTAATGGTGGACACTGGTGCTGAACTGGCAGAAAGAAAAAGAAACACAAACGGGAGAGTGATAGAACACAGGCTAAAACCTCTACATTGCTTTGAACTGATGGAGAGACCTCAGGAAGTTAAAAGGAAGGAAAACAGACCCAGAGTTGGCCTTCTTCCTTCTAGGCAAGTACAGACTGCTTCTTTTCTTTATACATACGCATTGGAACATTGTATTTTACTATAGTGGCTGTTGGTAGTTCAGTCAAACACTTGGCAAATGTGTTAGCTTTGGCGTGGGTAATACGTTTTATTTGGAGCATTGTTTCAGTCACAAACTCAGGCCTTCGTAAGGTGAGACTGAAATGGTTATGTATGTGTAATGGTTAAGAATAACACCAGTTGGGTAATACTTACTACTAATATTGTTTGTCACTGAAATAATACGGGAACTAATAGCATGGATAAGTGTAACACAATAAGAGTATTTCCACACTAAGATTGATATTGTCAATAGTGTTTTCTGTTGTATTATGTTATGTTGTCTTATTTTGAAAAGACTGTTCGTGTTGGTGATTTACATCCGGTCACGTGGACAGAAGGGGAAGCTCCAGGTCTTCATTCTGTCAATAAACCACTGACTTGAGACCTGAAGAGCCGCTATTTTTCTTAAATCATTTTATTCCCCTAATACAGAGGCAGTGGTTACAACATATGGAGTTTAATGTTTATACCGGGGCCTAGATACTAAACTGCCCTTCAGGAACAAGACAATTATAAAAGTAGTACTGTGAATGCAGAAGGTTGAAGTGCTGAACTGATAATGCAGAATGATGATGCTGAAGGACTGAAGTAATTTATGAAAATGCTTGAATACTTTGTGGTAAAGCTGGTGCAAATGTAGATTATTGGGACATGTCTTAGAGCACCAGTCTGTGTGTAACACTCCGGCGCTCCAGAGTAAAAGAGACATGGAGGTAGGAGGCAGAGGTTCAAAGTTAGGTTTCATTTTCGCTTCCACCAGTTACTGAACTACACTACAAATGGACTTTATGAAGTTTGCTTGTTGTCTCGTTTCAAACATCACCTTGCACCCTGCACGTTGCTGTCTTGAAAAAAGAAATGCAGAGTTGTAAAGAGGATCCACACTTCATTCATTAGCTTCAAAATAAATGCATGCCTTGGCCAGAGTTATGCCCTTACTACAGTAGGTACTAGTGCTCATGGGAAGTCGAGTCGTTGTCCATTAAAAAGACCACCGATTCCAGCAGGTGTTGCTGCAATCCACTTTAAATGAATTCTCTGTAACCTTTAAGTTAGGTTAGTTCACTTGAAGTGTAAAACATACTATGAATCCAGAGTTTTAATCATTAGTCTGTACCTACCTTTCAACATGGTTTGTCACCCTGTGTTTTCTAGTGCAAAAAACATTGGTAATTCATTAATATTTATCACTAATATACATTCTCTCTCCAGTGTAGGCTTTACCTCCAGATCGACTACTTCAAAGGACCAGATCTCCTCTTTGGTTTCCACTTTCCACACTTTAATCATGCCACTCATGTCACCTGATGCCACCAAGGACGAGTCATGGCTGAACACAGCACATGTAACTGAATCTTTGTGACCTGTAAGGAATAACAAACAGCTTTTCTAAATTCTACTTTGCTTTTGTGGATTGTTATTGTTATATTCTTGCCCCTATTTACCTTCCCAGTGTGATTTTATACTCACCCGTGCATTCAAATAGGACTTCTCCATCGCTCACCCTCCAAACATATGCCTTATCATCCTCTCCTCCTGTTACAGCTAGGCTGTTTGTGGCCGGGTCCAAGCTCACACAAAACACAGAGCCTTGAAAAGGACCGTTTAAACACAATGAACTTTTGTATTTGACTTAGACTTTCACTTATAAAAACCAAGGCATCGTGCACTTATTTTACCTGTGTGTTTGGAGAAGGTGAGCTCACTGTCGTCTTGATCTGCTTCCATCTCATCCTCTGTCTCCCAGCCCTCATCATCTGGGTTCCCTGGATCTTCAAACTCAACATCCTCCAACTCATCAGCCAGATCATCTGAGTCAAGAAGAAAGGTCATAGGTGATGATGAGGGAGCTACCCAGTCTAGAAATTCAGTCTCAGTTCTGACAGCGACGATAATGTGTTTTTCTCAGTCTACTCCGAGTCAGATGTTATCAGTTATACACTTTACTCACCAGGACCAGGATCCGCTTCGTTGAGATCAATAACTTCAATGATTTCTTCATCTCCGTGAAGCTCAACCTCATTTTGCTCCGTGTTATCCATGCTGTTAGCTCCTGAAGGCCAATGAAAGTGTGGAAAACAACCGAAAAGTAGCCGTGCACTAGCTAATCTTTTCTGTATCTACCGAGTTGTAAAGCGATTTAAAGTTATAATTTCGCTCACGCACAGCACTTTGCCAGTATCTGAATTTATGCTAGTATGTGTCTCAATATACACGTATTACTTACTCAGCTAAATGTCAAGAGCTCAACCTCAACATGTTTTGTTCACGTTGCGGCGACTCAAGAGGTAGTCGCATTATGATTACGTCATAAAACAAGTCAGTTTGAGCATCGTTAAGCTTTATGTCCACAAGATGGCAATGTTGTAATGATTAGAGACGAGACTCAAGAAGCGTGTAATTCAGTAGGAGTTTAATAATGTCGCCCACTCACTGTATTTTTCTTCAGTATTTGCATTTCTATTTTAATAATTTGTATTGGTGGCCTATTTAGATTCCATAAACTATAGGATATAGACCACAAACTGAGTAGAAGCACAGGCCTGTATATGCGAACTAAACCTACACACACATGCAGTTCTCTGAATGTATTTTATGATGTCCAGAGACTGTATCTGTAAGATGAATATGTCGAAACATGATTCCTGGTACATTGTATATTTTTGTAAATGTATTTATGTATGTAGATGGAAAAATAAATGTGTAGTACACTATTAATGTGTGTATAATATTTGCATATATGAAATATGAAATGTAAAAATGCAAAAATATGTATATGTATGAACCACCCATGTATGAAGCCCAGAAGAAACTGTAACAATTTTTGTTTAATTAGAGAAATATGCATTTATTTGTATAAATATCTAATTCGTATAAAATGTATGTAAAATTGTACATTGTAGTTATTTCATATATATTACAAATTTCTATCTTCATACACTTAGAAGTTATATGATAATATATAACCTTAATACAATACAAGGAGACATCACTCTATACATGTAGGTCTTTATTTAGAGATACATTTTTTAGATTTTATAATAGAATATAGGTACTTCACAATCAAGTAATTAAAGATATATCAAAAGTACTTTACAAAAATAATCTATTCATTCATTCATTTTCTGAACCCACTTTATCCTCACTAGGGTCACGGGGGGTGCTGTAGGCTATCCCAGCAACTAATGGCTGAAGGTGGGGTACACCCTGGACATGTCGCCAATTCATCACAGGGCTGACATATAGAGACAAACAATCACTCTCACATTCGCACCTATGGACAATTTAGAGTAACCTATTAACCTATCAGTGCATGTCTTTGGATTGTGGGAGGAAGCCAGAGTACCCAGAGAAATCCCATGCAGACACAGGGAGAAGATACAAATTCCACAAAGAAAGGTCGCACCCCTATCGACTGGTGTTGGAATCTAAACCAGAACCTTCTTAATGTGAGGCACCAGTGCTATCCACTGAACCACCGTGTTGCCCTATTTGAGGACATTCTATATTGTTTCATCTGTGAGTAGTCCTGCTATAATAATGCCAATTTCTTTTGGGGATTAATAAATAACCCCTTCTATTCCATAAGGGCTTACATGTTGTACATTACATTTCTTCATGCACAGCTCTTAATTTCTTGTTAAAATGATTTGTTTAAGGCCTGCATGACACACTGCATTTATTTTCAGATGCTTTACTTTGTCCAAATAACTGTAGGATATGAAAATATGTATTTCCAAATGTCATACGACAAAGAAACTATTAATGTTTGGGATTTTTAACTCAAAATGTTTCCTGCTGTTTCATTATTTTTATGGGATGATTGTAATGTGTTCCGTGGATGCTTCCTCTTCTATTACAATCTGTCTGACTATTGTCTTTCATTCATTGTTCTTTCTGTGATTCCCACCAAGCCTCGTCTGTAGTGAGCAGTGAATTGAAAGTTCAGACATATGAGTCATCATCACTCTGCTTCACCACTAACAACTGCAATGTCACAAAACTGTAATTTACATGCCTGTTATTACAGCAGCAAAGGTGACACATTGGACAGCAAGATTTACACTTGAAGTAGTAGACACCTTCTTTCCATTGTGGATAATTAATTAGACCCTGTAGTGAAATACACTGCAAATGTCTTTGAATGAGATACAGAGGCATGGTATGATTCATAAAATCAAGTGGAGGTGTAATTCTCAGCTCTACCAGCTGTAAATGGGTCTGTGGTTTAAGGATAGTCATTCAAGGTTTTATGTGACCCATAGGAACGTCCAAATGATGGATCTAAGGATTACCATAACAGTGGATCACACAAGAAGTAAATCTGTGCTCCTGAACGGGTAATTATTATATAATGTATGTCTCTGTGTACACAGCAAATGTGCCAGTGTTAATTTTTCAGTGTTGGAGTCCATTAACAGTGGTTACTCTTAATTTTACTCAGATTTGATCAGTATTAACTCCCTCTGGAGTCGGGTTAACACTGGTGTTAGTGTTAA
>JAQQZY010000013.1:19286095-19304290 GCA_030068375.1 Ostorhinchus rueppellii | reverse complement strand
AGCAGGACATGCTGCAAAACATCAGTCAAGAGCTTAGAGGAAGTCTCTTCTACCGATCTGAATTGTTTGTCTGTTTAGTTTGTCATTGTTTGTTCTGAAGCTTGTGGAAGGTTTTCTGGCTCTCATTGATCTCCATGAGTAGGTAAAATTGGCAACGCTAGGGTAAAAACAGAAATACAGATTCAACTTGTTGATTCAGGTGAACGTGAAAAAGTACAGGTTCAGAATTATACTTGAGGTGTAAAAATCTGAGAATTTTTAAAAATATCTTTTATTTAGTTTTCATTGTTTCATTTAATTTCACTTAGTTTTATCCTGTTATATTTTTTTTGGCAATTTTTTTCATACTGTTTTTGTCTCATTTCATCTGTTCCATCATTTTTATTCCATCCATACACTTTTTATATTTTGATCTGAACAAAATAAGTGTGAAAATCAGGTAAATTTAAATTAAGTTACATTTAGTTATATATTTTATGTGTATGTGTGTGTGTTTTTTTTTTTACTTTGTATTGATCTCATTGCATTTTTTAAACATCTTTTTTCATCGTCATAGTTTGTCTGTCTTAATGACTTTCATATTTTGTTTTTGTGTTTTCTTCTCATTTTGTCCATTATGCTGTTTTTCATTTTGATTGATCTGTTTTGTCTTTTTTTTTGTTTTTACCTTGCATGTTTTATGTGTGTTGCACCATTTTCTTCTTATGTCATTTACCACATTTTCATCTTATTAGATATTTTATATTATTTTGATCGTTTTCTCTTCTTACACTCTCCATTTTATTTTGTTCTTGTGCCATTTTTTTCTTTTTACATAGTTTTCTTGTTACAATTGGTTGTCTTTTCTTTGTATAACAGTCGTACACTTTTAGGTTGGAATCAGTGTTGATGTGAAGTTGTGCAATAGTGCAAAATAAAATAAGTCATATTTCCCCTCAAATGGATTGACACTAAAGCAACAACCCTGTTTGGTATTATGTAAGGTGTACAGACATTTGTGCTGAAAATGATATCTAATTAAGAACAGCACTTAAGTATTGGTACTCACTTACTTCTCATGTCTTTTTGTTGTGTTGGCCTGTTTTCATTTTTAGCCCTTGTGGAAGGTTTTCTCACTCTCCAGCTTGCCTTTTTCATCTGCATTCCCATTTTTACCTTCTGGAACAACACATTGGGTGGGCTTCTCAATGCCGTCATCAGGACAGCGGAGACCAGGAGCGACCCGTCATAACATTTCTCGGTTTATCACTCCTGCAAGCTGGTTTATGTCTGAAAAGCAGGACACTCTGGGGAGCTGTTACTTTATAGGCACACACACATGGAAACATACACCCTGCCTGACCAGGACATGGAAGCATATTCATACATTCATACTGTGTGTATTGCTGTGCACAAACTTTCACACACAAAAAACTGTACACACACATACACAAACAGTATCAGTAATAAGGCCTGGGAGCTGTTGCTGTGTGAGAGGTAATTACTCCATGCAGCTCACTGAGGCTTTGATGGAAAGTTTTAGACTAACTGGCTCGACTGTAAGAAGCCTTGACTCTGCTTCTTTTTAACAAGAACTCTTTATGGCTCCTTTTGCTTTCTTTTCTCTCTTAAATGCTCCAGTTTAATGGCATCCTGGAAAGATTGAAAGTCTTATTTTTAGATATAGGCAAGTGAACATACAAGGCAAACCTGAGTTCATATAATACCATTGAAGGTGTTGTTGCAACGTCCCATCACATGCTGTCAGATGCTGTTTAAAAGAGTCTACTTTCTTGCTGGCAAAGCAAAGCTTCTTTATGACGCTGAGGTCTGCCTGCTTTGTCTACACGCTGGGTCTGACTCATGTGGGACTGCGCTGGGTGAGACGACGGCTTTCCTTCTCAAACCACTAACAGCCAGTTGTGTGTGTACTGCAAGTGGTCTGGTCCACAGCCTGTGTGTGAAGTGTCTGCTGTGGTAGCAGAGCGGTAGTTTGCGCAGGCCTTACACGCTTGCCTGTTGACTTTCTACCCTGATTACTGCTCCTCTTCCAGCCACCAGCCAAAAAACATGGAGTATTTTTGGAACATCATTACTCAGGATCCGCATTTTTAGCCAAAGCCATGTAAGGCACTTTGGTACACATGCTTTTAAAGGCATTATGGTCCAAATAAGAGGACTTATAGTAACCCAAAGTGGATCTAAACCTGAAGTGGCAGTGGCTGATTGTTACTCCCCTCGATGCAAAATAGTTAAACTAACATAATCAGCGATTTGGCAACCTGAGCGTGATGTTCACTGAATTGCAAATGTGCTGCTCTGGGCAATATAAGCCAATCTAATCCCTGCTTTGACATCACTGCTCTGGACACAAGCTCTCTCTCTCTCTCTCTCTCTCTCTCTCTCTCTCTCTCTCTCTCTCTCTCTCTCACACACACACACACACACACACACACACACACACACGTACACACACACTCACGAGTGTTTTATACATGTCTGCATCAGCAAAATCCATAGATAAACAATACAGATGCAGATGTTTAAAACCAATCTGTGCTTTATAGCAGCAGGAATGTCTTACTGAGACTAATTAAAGAGAAGGTCAAATTAATTTAATATTTTTCAGCAGATCTTACAGGTCTTAAGTAAAGCATGTTTTATTGCCTTTTATTGGTTACATTATGCTCTAAAAACTTTTTTCATTTACACTGCATGGCTGTTTAGCTTTTTGTGATATAGATTTTTTTTTTTTTTGGTGCAAGTTTTTGCCATTTTATTGCAATTATTGGTCAGCTGTGGTCTAAAAAGATATGGTTTTAGTATGATTTTTAAAAGCAGAAATTGTTTTTGTACATTGGTGCAGATCTAAATATGCATTTTGTCTTGTATTGACATGCCTTTATAAGATTTTTAGTCCTTGTAAAATATAATGTGCTTTATTGCCTTTTAATTACTGGTTCCATTTTGCATAAGAAGATAAATAAATATTCAACATATCCATTTTTATTTTATTTTATTTTATTTATTGTTTATTTCATTCATTGTAAAATAAAAAAAAAACAATGTAATAGAATACAAACGTTCTCTGTACTAGAATGAAAGAGAGCAGAAAGACTAGTCTTGGTGCAGGTTCACTGACATTAAGTTGTAATTTAATCAAAAGGTGAAATTTTAATATTTCTATGAGGCATTTCCATACAGATATAGATTATATCACACCATAATACAAAAATAATAACTATTTAATGCCTTTTATTAACTATATTGTGCAAAAATTAACTTTCTAATTCAATTCAGTTTTGTGAGATTTTGTGAATACCCAATGGATATGTATTTTCTGTCCCAGAGGGAGATTGTTTTTATGTTTGTGTATAGATAAATAATGATAAATAAATAAATTATTCCATGTAACACTGAAAACAGTACGAACCTTCTATTAAGGGCCTGTTCATGTCCATTAAAATGAATATATCATTCTGTGTCTAAAAAGGATTATAGCAGGACCCCAGTGACCTGTCAAATACACATTTCATTTTATACTGGTATCTGTGCGTCATTTACAGAGGGAAAATGTCTGCAGCCACAGCTCAGAGGTTTTAGCCCTAAAGAGCTTACTCAAGCACAACAGCATCAGAGATGCCTCCAAGACCAACTGCCTTACGTAACTGATGCTCCGTAACTCATCCACACAAATTATAATCCTGTGTTACTATGGACACAGCTGTCCCAGTGGGCCTTCCATCGCACTCCAAAAGAGGAGTGACCTCGATTAATAAATGCAAGTCGTAACTGATTCAGAAATGGAAGCCGAATTAAAAAAAAATAAATTAAAAATGCTCATAACAGTAATAGGAATAGTGATACCGATAGAGGGAAGGTCAGGGCTGAAACAGGCAATCAGCTGCCTAACTGATGTGCCCTTAGACAAGATGACATGCTGCAGGCAGCTCCTGAGACGCCAACCCTGACCTCTGACCTCCCTGTGGAGAAACACAGTGAAGGGAGTTTCTGTTGTCTGACAGGCCAAAATCGTAGTTTTAGAGCAACAGTACGGCACAATACAGTACAATTTGAAGGAATTATTTCTATTTTGTATGATGTTATGACATTTTAACATTAAGACTGATTTTACGTCAACATTAACTCACAGAAAAGACATGTTATTTCCATCATGGACGACACACATAGCAAAAAGAAAATAATGTGAAAGACAATACACGTTGAAAATTAAATGAAACAAAAAAAAGTCAGAAACCTGTGTTAAAGATGCAAAAGATCTAAAAGATGAAACAACATTGAGGGAAATGATGTTAGAGATGAAACAAGATGCAAAACATGCTAAAAATGAAACACGAAAAGGACGTAAATGACAAAATGAGACAAAACACATTAAGCTACATTGAATACATTTAATTTCAAAACATGTACCTTACCACTTTTACTGCTATATATAAGTTGAAACAGCATATCCACTTGTAATATATACTTTTTAGTACACGCATTGGTACACCCATAGGAGTAAAAAAAAAAAAAAAGTGTGCCTGACCATAGTTTTCAGCAAACCTAGGTCAGATTTTCAATCCATTTTCACATTTTTTTTTTTTTTTTTTTTTTAAACATGCACAGATTGTAGATTTTCATATGAAATTGAAAAAGTGAAACAAATACGGTCAGGGATGAGGTAAGACTGAGGTTCTAATGTAGCCCTTTGCATGAATGTAATCACAAAATAGCACAGGTTTAACAATAACAAAGGGATTACATTTGAAATCAGCACAATCATAAATGAGAGTGAAACATGATTATTTCTCTTTTCATTTGGTAAAATAAAAATCTTACCATCATCACACTTACTTAAAAAGAGAAACACTCTTTTCACATACAGGTCAAGGTACTTCAGAAAACTAAGGTAAAACAGCTGCATTGTGAATCATAACAATAAGAAAGAGAAATTTGACTTTAAAAAAAAAAACAAAGACTCTTTTTGCAGTGTGTCACTGCCTACATCCTCACATGAGATGACTTGATATGCAGTTTTCTATATTAAAAAAAAGGAAGAAAAAAAAGACAAAGAAAATGTGAAATACAGCTTTACTCCCATCTGTGGAGAATTGAAAAAATAATTTAAAAAAGGATAAAGACACCAAATTCACCTGTTTTTTGTTTTGTTTTAAATTAAGATGGATTGAGACTGGTCTTTTTGATGCTACAGTCTTGTTTCAGAATTGACTGTACTTATACTACCAGTACCAGTCTCATTTCAGTTTCAGACAAGGTAGACTCAAGATTTTATTTTTAGACATGGCCATAAGAGTTGTAATTGTGAGTGTTGCACATGGCTGCATCAAATTCACATATAACTCTACTGTCTTTGGGTTTCGTAGTGCTTAAGTGAAGACCACCTAAACTGAGTCCAATTCATGACCAAGACCAGAGTGTGATAGGACCAGATCAAGACCAGACTAGAAACGCAGTTAGGGCATTATGGGGAACAAGTTTTTTGCCAGTATTACAAATTATGGTATGATATGACCAAGCCAGTTCATTTTGTTATTGTTACTTTGAAATAACATCATCTAAAGTTATTAGAAATGTGTGTGTTGACTTTTAGGTTTTCAGTGTGAAACCAAATTATTCTACACCTAAAAGAAATGCTGTAGATAAAAAGTACTGGGAAATGTTGAACTCACGTATTTCAGCGTTAACAGGGCTACAATGTCATAATATCATTTTATTTTGCAATAAATATCATTGTAATAAGTATTCTTCTTTCATCTTAAGGATTAATTTTTCTTAACTTGTCATCTACACTTATATCAACATGCTATTCAGTATTGATCATTGCAATTGTTTTGAACATTTTATCTTTAAATTTCATATATTTTTTGGGTTCCAAGAGCTGAGAAATTTTGCTCTTTGGTTTAGGGGTGAAAAAGTTGGTGATATGTGCAGGTCATTTTACTCAGTTAACCTTCCAAATGAAAAAGGAGAATTTGATAACAACCTTGGTTTTAATACACTCTATTCTGAATCATAACGCAGCGTAATTATTGGTCTTGAGTACAATACAAGCCATAGAACTAAAGAATCTGACACTATAGGATCTAGTATCTTGGTGATAGAGCACCTGCAAGAACTGAATCATGTTTCTTTGTCTCGTCAGCTTTAGCAGGGGGTGTCAGAGGAACCTGAAGAGGAAGCAGACTCAGATATTCAACCTGCACTAATGAATCATAACCTTGTCTTTGCCTGTAGATGTAGCCCATATAGAAACTGGTTAGCATATTACAGTAATCAAGTCAGCTAAACCAGGCAGTGGTTTTGCAGCTTTGTGGGTGGGTGGCTGCTGAGAAGCAAAATCAAATATAAAGTAATGGAAATAAAAGCATATTGGATTAGAGCAGGCAGCGGGGAAGGCGTTTCATGTTGCAATGAGTGAGAATTGGATAAAAACATTTGTTTCATTTTGCCTCCTCTGGTTATGAGAAGTGTTGGAAAAATGAAGGAAGGCTGGTGATATTTCAGCATGTCTCACTTTCCTCTTAGTGGTAACGACTACATAAATGCACGAGTAAGATGATAAAGCTTGCAGTTATTCTGTCAAATTGTATTAATGTCAAGTAATACACATAAAGGTTTTTCATTTGGGTTAATGGCTTTGATTTGCTCTGACTTTGCATCATCATCCATTTGATTAAATCTGCAAACAACAGATAAAGCTTATCTGTTTCTGACAAACATTTATAGCAACACAACAGAACAATTTGTCTGGATAATGGAGAAAAAAGACATCACAATTTAATAAAAACAAGGCATATGTCAGTAGTGGATTAATACTCATGTGATCAATGTTCATCTTTGGTTTATTGGACTATAAACAGCATATACACACATTCAGCAGTGAAATAAAGCAGATTAACCCACCATTGAATCTACTAAAGGACTATTAAAATAATTAGAATTCTAGACAGATATGTAGGCTAGATATAATTCCATGTAATTTACAGAAATAGACTCATAATGTACATGCAATCGAGCAAGAAATACCAAAGAAGCATCATATGCTGCTGTAAACCATTAACTAGAATAAGGACAGAACAAATGTGTTAGCAAATTACAAGGATGTGCAAAATAATGGATTTTGGTGTAATGTTACAACAAAACTCACAAATGACCAACCAGATGACTTTATATGATTAAGGTAGGGATATTTTTAAAGTATTTTAATTATTAAATATATCAAATTTGTAGAACACATATATAAACTTTGGAGCAGGGTAGAAACACTGCATGTAACTTTGAAGATGCAAAAATAATCTAGAGACCAGGGTACTGACATTCAAAACTCATTTGTGTACAAATGTACACAGGTAGGGAAAGGCAGTTATAAAGCAGTTACAGTGTTAAAGCAGAGCATAAAATGTCATAAAGTCAATACTAAATCTGTAATTTACACAGTAGTGAAAGTACTTACATGTAATCAGAGTAATTCCATTGTCTACAGCTTTAAATTTCTATTTCACTCTAAATATTGTACTTTTCAATCAGCTACATTTATCTGATAGCTTTACTTAATTTCAGTTATGGTGGAAACCAAGTTTCTGCTGATGTGTTGAGTCAAATGAAATGTTTCCCCTCCTTCTTAATCTAAATATTAAATAGAATTTAAATATTACTGAATCATAACAAAACATTAAAATTGGCTTTTCATATGTATGTTCTAGTTCAGTTATCTGTGCATCAATTGCATCCATGTATCTCCCCCTTTGTTCCCCCTTCTCCCCCTCTCTCCCAGTCTTTCTCTCGCTCTCTCTTCCTTTACCTTCTCTCTTTTACCCCAACTGGTCAAAGGAAATGACCATCCTCCAGGAGTCAACGTCTGCTCGAGGTTTCTGCCTATTAAAAGGAAGTTTTTCGTCACCATTGCCACAAGTGTTTGCTCCTGGAGGATTTTTTTTTTTTTTTGTATGATTTTATTTAAGCTTTTTCAATCCCCAAAACCCAGACATGTACTCTTAATGTGTACAAACAAACCAAAACACCCATCACAGAATCAAATTTGAAACAAACAAACAAACAAACAAACAGAAAAGAATACAGCACCACCCCCACCAAAAAACAAACAAAACAAAAGCAAACATATGCACATATACATACACATGCATTTTGTAAATATAGTATGGGATAAATGTAGAACATTGATTGTCCAAAGTGATGGGTATGAAATTAAATTGTAATTCATCACTTTGTGTATTACAAGATACATTACAAGATACAGAGAAGTATCCACATAGATGGATTGTATTTTTTTCATCAATTGTATTAAGAAAACTGATAGTTGAACACTGGAAATCTACTTATGTGCCTTCATTGCTACACTGGAAACAAGAATTGAGGTTTTTTTTTTTTTAACATAGAAAAAGTAATAGCCATGGAAAAAAACAAATTAATCTAATTTGAAATTGTATGGGGAAAAGAGTTAGAAAAAATGATAATGTGAGGGGAAAAAAACATTTTGATTGTGGAGGTTGAGCATGTTTGTGGGTGGGGGAAATAGGTGTTATTATTGTATTTATGTGTATATGTATGTGCTCCTGGAGGATTCTGTTGGGTTTCCGTAAATTGGCTTGAGAGTCTGGTTTTGACCGGCTTGATATGTGAAGTGTCATGAGACAACTTTTGTTATGACTTGGTGCGATATAAATAAAATTTGATTGATTGATTGATCGATTGACTGACAATGGCTGTATCCAAATTTATAAAATAGTCTAATCTGTAACCCATGTGCTTTAAGGTCTGACGTGTGTTGAGAGATGCACTTCTGGATTACATAGTGGTAACCAGTGGTTATTTGAATTACTGTCTCCGTTATATCAGCTTGAATCAAGTTTGGCTATTATTTATATTATTTATTATTATGGATATAAACATAGCCGTATTTTCTCTTTTTCACACTGTTCTCTCTAAACCCTAGAGAAGGCAATGGTGAAAATCCTAGTAGTTCAGCAGTTTCTGAGGTACTCAGACCAGTTTTGGTACCTACAACCATGCCAAGGTCAAAGTAACTTAAATCACCTCTTTTTTTTTTTTTTTAATTTCTTCTGATGTTTGGTTTTAACTTCAGCAGATCCTCCTGACTGTGTCTACATGCCTAACTGCATTATGTTGGTGCCATGTAATTGGCCCATATGACATTTACGTTGCATTTGAAAAGGTGTATCCAATAAAGTGGCACTTTAACAGTGATCTAATGTTACTAGAAAATCACATATGACCAACCAGATGACAGAATATGAGGAATATTATAACATATTTTAGCAATAAAATCCAGCAAATGAATATAACATGCTTAAAAACTCACATAGGATCAGCAAAGAAATACTACATGTTTGTAAAAATGTAAAAAGACTGTCCATAAACTAGGTTAATGATATTCATAAGTCATTTGTTTATCAGAACATGTTGTCCGTGATTGTTATAAAGCAGTTATAGTCTTAAAAAGCAAAATTGCATTGTGTTTTTTATAACAAAATATCTAATACAATAAATTGCATTTAACATTAACCCTCAAAGACATAAACAGCCATCTGTGACCAAAAGCATCAACTGATCTGTAATAGTTAATAGCTTTTGAAGTATTGATCCTATGAATATATGTAAATAATTCAGGTAAAACACAGTTTCTTAGCTTTTCACTGTCATCAGATATGGTCTATTTGGACATTCAGAGGCTCGGTAGTGGACGTGGAAACACTGTCATCTTCTACAACACTGACTAACAAGTAAAACCCATGGAGGTTGATAAAATGTCAATGGTTGTAGACACTTATTTTAATGTTTAGTAAATTATATATTTTACCTGACATTGAGCATTGATGTAATAACCTTTGATTTAATCATAAGTTTTGTGAAAATCTCCATGAGCTGCAATCAAATATGTGAAAAATGCAAAATACAGAGAATATTATTACAATGAACAGTGATAAATCATTTATGGAAAGTTAAATGTAGAGAAAAAATACTTTGAAAGATTAAGGGTTAAAATGACATTTTGACTGTAGCAATTTTCCTACAACTCTAAAAGGGTCACATTTGATTAACACAACACAATTACACTTTTATAAAATACGTTCTGTTAATACTTACATACTTTTATTTGGGCTTGCACTGGTCTACACTTTTTCTAAGAAACTATGTGCTTCAAAGATTAAGCGTACAAAATCATACACTTTTTAATAAGATCAAATGAAAAACAAATGACAAAAGGACTGTTTAACTGATGTTTTTAGTGTATATGATGAAGTGCTTTTACGCATGTATGTTGGTTAATGTACATTTATACAATAAATTTACAAATCTTCCATTATAAAGAACCTGAAAACAGATTGTATTGTTAAGTGCATCTCGCAGCTCTGAGAGAAACCTTAACTTTTAAGTAACAAACTTTCTTTCATTAATTCTCAGAATTTCACATTTTGATTCAAGACTGTATCTTGGAAACTCCAGCCAACCAGCAATGACTCAAACTTGATAAAGTTTCACTACTTTTACTTTGGAGGCATTTTACTAGTAGAACAGTTAAACATGAGCTTTGTATTGAAAATCAACTAATCTTTTATTGTAATCTTGAAGGGGTTATATTTGATTTGGTTTCAGAGGAAGAATTATATTGCATTTTAGTGATAATACTGTTACTAATGTATGAGTACGTTGACTTCCACAGTATTTCCACATTATTCTTGTCAATCCGTATGACAGGAATATTGTGTTGACTCGACAGGACACGCCCAGCGACTTCTTCCTTATTAATGGCACAGGCAGAGTAATCACAGCCTTCTATGCAGACCTCCACAGACCAGATCCACATCTCGGATCTGCTCTCTAGTAGATTATCACAGTTTCATCAGGCAAACCCCGCCTATGGTAAATGCAGGGGCGCTCCATGTGACGCTGGGTCTGTAACAAAAATCCAGTATGGCGGAATCTGTCAGGAGATGAATTTTTCGTGAGTAAAAGCCCAGACTGTAACATGGGAGAGGACTAGAGGCGGTGTGGACACATGTTGGGACGTCTGGCCTCCTCCTGGCCTGTATAGGTGAGCTGTGTGGGTGTTTGTGTCCACTCAAGACGAATGTGGAGCCGAGCTGTGCCGCTTTGATGTTGATATTCAGGCAGGGATGCGATGCACAGACAGGGTTCATCAAAACAATGTCCGGCTGAAGTTTCCACTCCTCTCCGCTTCGGCTCCAGCTTCCCGTCTGCTTTTTTCACCGCTGCTTTTGAGCTAGAACCGTATCTACTCCTGGTAACAACGACTTCACATCACAAAACCATTTAGCTGACAAATTCCGTGCCGTTTATTGCACTGTAGCGGGCGGGAAGTGTGTAGGCAATAAGGAGGGGGGGAACGGACAGCCGATGTTTATTATGCCGATTGTTGCTGTGCTATTTTTAGTGCACGGCCGAGCCTTAGGCTTTAATGCAACATACACAGTCCCAACACGTCTCTGCGGGTGTATCCCTGTATTATTGGCGAGAAAAAGGCTTAAAATGAAGGTACAGGCCTGCGTTTGTGAGTGTGTTTGAGTCTGTGTGAATGGTTCGGGATGGGCGGTGGTAAGTCTCTGCATGCGTCAATGTTTTTTGTGAATGGGGGCGAACGGGTTCTTGAAGCTGTTAAAGCAACATCTAACCTGCACACATTACGGCTGTTTTAGCGCTGACTTTAAGTAAGCGAGCCGGTTTATTGCAGGAAATATTAGTCAGAAACTGTGAATTTTGTCGGTGAGGATGTTTGGGAGTTGGAGTGCAGGCAGGGATTGGCTAACTGCACCCACCTTTTTGTGACAGGCATTTGTAGCTGTTAATGTTTTGATTGATTCCAACTTATGTAATTATTGGCTGCTAACTGATGCCTCCATGGAAATGTGTCTGATTAAGCTCATTTTACTGCTATTTTCCTCCATAAAAGTGTAAGTCTGTGTCTTTATTATTTCTTCACTTTGGGCTTCAGGGCTTGTCTCCCCAGATCTGTCACCCTGCATCAAGCAAGCTCTTTTAGGGACAATGGCCCTGCACACACACATGAATCCCCCTCCCGAGACAGATGAGATGCCCCGGGAGAACAGTGTTGCATGAAGCCCCCCTGGAGTGGAAGCTACTCCCTGTGACACACATGTTTGCCCCCCTCCACCCTTTTGCTTGTCCATCACAAAGCACAAGTGTGTGTGTGTGTGTGTGTTTGTGTGTGTGTGTGTGTGTGTGTGTGTGTACTGTGCAGTGACCGACTTTTTTTGGGGCAATTTGTCCTGCGGCTGCACTGTCTGGCCCTCTCGTCTTGAGACCCCCGCCTCCTCCCTCCCCTTACACACAATCCATCCTGCTTTGGAGGACCTCTGCCAACACACACACAAGGGCGTGAACATGCATGCTACCCCCACGCCACTGCTCCCACCCACTTCGCCTTCGGGCAGTTTTACCCCTTCTATTTACTGGTGGTAAAGTCGAATTGATGCTCTAGGCTCAAAGTCGTGATTACATCTGACACTTGTGCTTCAGGCTTGAGGAATTTAGGCTACTGTCCTAAAACAAAGAAGAGAACAATCACCGATTTGCAAAAACAAACAAAACGGGCAAGCATTTATTTCCACAAGAATCCAAAAGGACAAGCATTTATTTTTTAAAAACAATGAAAACCTAATTTATTCCCACCAGAAATTAGACAGCTTTCTTTTTCTGCTTTCTAAAATTCATGTTCAAGCAACTAAAGGATCTTCCACCAATTTCAAAAGGAGTAAAAATAATACATCTTAATTTTTCTATATTTAATAAACTTGGAGTCGAAAAGAAGCTTTGTCCAAGATGAGCAATTTATTGCCTTATCAGTTTACAGCTTCTTGTAATATATATGAAAATATAATATATTTTTTATAAAAAAAGAAAAAAAAAATCAAATTTAATTTCAAACAGAATCCCATTATGTCTCAGATAAAAATTACAAAGTGTATGTCTCAAAGTGAAAAGAAAAAAAAATAATGTCTTGAGTGACACATGCCAAAATGTGTTTTTTTTTCTGATTGTCAAACTAATTTAAAGTTGTGACTAAAGCTTTATTAAATGGAAAAGTTGTTTATTAGTAAGCGAGCAAGCAAAATTATTTTCTCTAGGTTTCTGTAGTGTTAGGTGATGTGTGGTTTGGGGATTGTGCGTAAATTTGATGTTAATTGACAAAAACTTCATTTTCACATGTTTTTAGACTGGAACACCTTAATTTTGTGTTACACACTGCTGGGTAGTTCATGAGTCCTCTTGAGAGAAAATGTTGCATTTGTTCAATAAAACCCCCCCCGTTATTACCATAACTACCATATGTACAAAATTTTGGAAAGGCCATAACTGAAAATAAGAAAGTGACAAAAAGCTCCTATATAAGGAAGTAACTGCAATTAGATTTGGAAAAAGTCATTAAGTTTTTATGCCATCCACAATTAATCTACATTAGTTTGGCTTACATTGTGTTTAAAATGGCACCAAAGCCTTGTAATAATGGTGAACACTGTGAAAACTTTATTTATTAAGTACATTTCCCTCCAGGTGGAAGCACATGTACATGTGCTACATTAAGTTTTAGGTACAAGTTACAGCCACAGAAGTGAATTAAAACTATTAATAAGATAAAATCAAGAACAGCAACTGACCATTAAAATGAAAAAGAGATGACAACCAAAGCCATTCTAACAATATTTAAGACAAACAGTAGAGCAATAAAAGACAGTAAAACTCACAAACTAATAAGTGAAGCAGAATTAAAAATCAAAATATTAATGATATTATGGCTGAACTTCTAGATTAGATAAACACAATTTGTTGAACTCACTGAGCAGAAATGGTGACAATTTCTTTTTCTCTTTGACAGGTTGTTTCTAGTGTAGACAGTTCTTATTGGTGAAGCCTAATCCAAAGGCTCATGGGGATTGACTGCTGTCACTGGATGTCTGCTTCCTGTTTCCAGCCCTGAGGAATTCTTGAGGGACCATCCCAAACCGTTGCTGGACGGTTACATGAACACACAGACACACACTGACGAGAGGTTAACAGCCACTCTGTAAATCACATCTACACTAAAACACAAACACACACTTCCTGCTCTGAGATACATTGAAGCCTGCGTTTGTGTGCTGTTCTTTGAGGACACCCACCTGACTGACCCGTCAGCCATGACATCACACAGCCACCAAGGTAAGACCTTTGTCTCTTGCACAGTAAATTAGAACTTTGGCTACATTTTCTTTTTTCAAGACATGGATAGGTTGGTCACGGAAATGCTGTTGAATAGAACACTATGATATGATGACATTTATCATATAAAAATTGAAAACTGTCTCGATTGTTTCTATTGGTATGTTTTGGGATGCTTTGTTGGGACAACACTTATTTTTTATCTCACAAGTTTGTCAGTATCCAACGCTGATGATGATGATGGTTTTTTTTGTTGTTAATTACTGCCCCTTCTATGCCATGGAAACAATGCAATCTTCATATAAAAAAAAAATCAATCTGCTTTATAGTCTCTCAGGCCTTTGTCACATCTTTAAATTAGCAAAAGCTTAATCACATAAATTTATGGAATAACCTTTAATGTAATGCAACAGAAATTTGAGGTTGACCCACTGTGGGTTTATAAATGCCAGTGCATTGAACCAGAAAATAAAGGACAGACGCTTAATCAGCAGATACCTTTTCCACCCTCTAGGAACTAGAATTGAATGTCTGAACATCATATACAGAGTAATTAATCGCTAAATATGGACCTGAACATCACACTACCTGTAATAAAAATCTATGTACTATTTTTGCTAATTAATCAATTAAACCTGATTCAGTGGTCTGCCTCAAGGTGAAAGAACATCTTATTTTGATGAGGCTGATATTTACAGATGCCAGTGTTGGCTGATACATCTGTGCATCATGAACAGTGTGAAAAATTAAAATTTTTTCATGCAATAGTTTTGGTAATTTTTACATTCTCCAACTCAGCTTTCATGTGGGATATTTCCATACATTGCCACTTTCCATTTAGATGAAAAAGATGAAATGCAATAGAGCATTATATAGTAATTTTTAACAAATTAAACAAATTACTTTAGTACGATATATATTACCATGATACTGTATTTGGCAACTCCGAGTTTCAAGGATTAATAGAAGTAAAGATGGCAAAGTACACATCCGTATTTGTTGCCCATTGGGTCTTATCAGTCTCTCCCTGATGCTTACTGCAAGAAAACAGGGCGTTGTTGTTGACTACCGGCTGTAAATCCAGAATGGATGCCAAGTTGCAGGCCTTTTTGTCTTACTTGTCTCTATTAGCATCTGTTGGTCATTTAACTTCTGCATTTTATCATGAGAGTAGTCATTCCATTCTGTCAATTTCCATGTTTAGCAGTGCTATCAATCCACTGGTCACGTGAGACACATTTCAGTTATATTAAAATGGATGGAAATTATTTTTAAGCATTGCTAAATAGCTTTTGTGGTCTTGGAAACCCTTTTTTCCACTTTTGTGTTCTATGTGTTTCAGTTACATTTTCCAACTGGAGAGTCAAATTCACCCTTAAAGCAGTGGTTCTCAACTGCAGTCCTCGTGACCCCGTGTCCTGCATGTTTTAGAGATTTCCGTCTCCCAGCACACCTGGAAGCCATTACATCATTATCAGGCTTCTGCAGAGCTGGATGATGGGCGGATCATTAATTGATTCAGGTGTGCTGGAAGAGGGACAGATCCAAAACATCCAGGACACGGGGTCACGAGGACTGGAATTGAGAACCACTGCCTTAAAGGATCAATAGATTCATTCTCTGTAAGGCATATTTTGACATACTTTCAGGATTTGCCAGTAATTCCAACAGATCATGTTAATCACACAGATTTGATCGATTTTTAGATCGATTTCTTTTTAAGTTTGTGTTATTGATTAATAGTGGATGACGTCGATTTTTCACAGCAGGACTGTGAGCATCTGACTCGGGTACCGCTGATGCACGGCTGGCTTTGACTTGTGAGCCCCTGGGAAGATGGGGCGTCTTGATCTTGCTTGCGATGGTTCTGGTGCAGGAAGGACGCAGAGGAAGGGTGGGGAAAACCTCTCTGCGGGAGATCCTCCTGGCCTCAAACTTGGAACTTGCAGTGCGGAGGAGCTGGCCAACTAGTGGCGTTGATGTGAGTTGTGGAAGCTAGTCGTCCTGGGAATGTTAATTTGGATCCATACTCTTGTGGCTGAGTATTGCTTTGGAGGAATATAAAGCGACAATAACGGACCACTTGCTACATCCCCTTTCTCCCCCTGCCCGCTTCAACCAACAATCACAGACCGCTACCCCTGCCACCCCCAATACTAGAGGCCACCATCCATAAAACAGAATAAAGATGAGGCAGAAGTCTATTCTCAGCCACTATAGAAACATGGCATTTATTTCAGAGCAGATTCAGCTATTTACTGCTGAAATGTCATATTTATTTCCTTTCTAATTGATACCAGTATTGATGTGTTCCATGACTGAGGTAGTCAAATAACCAGGTTACAGCTCTAAATTGTACTTTGGTATCACTGAATGAATCTGAATCAGTCAATTAGTGAATCAAATTGATATCAGATCGGGTCAAATTGAATCGTGATTAATTGATTCAAAATTGAAATCGAATCAATTAAGGAAATTAGCCATTATACCCAGCCCTATTCATCGTTATGCTTGTGGTCAGTTTGGGTTGCTGTTTTTTGTTGTAATCTTCTTTTGACAATGTAAACTTTCTCATTATTGATTTTGGTGTTCACTATATTAAAATTAGAAATTTTTGAATTGTTGGGAAAAGATAAGAAGTACTTGTGTGGAAGTGAAAAGGGCTAATGTATTAGCGTGGATGTAGCCTTATTTGTCAGTCTACATGAGCTTTATGCAGATATTTGTGTATTACAACTGCATTACAGTTTCTTTGCACTTTTTGCATTTAGACATCTGTTTTGTGAAAATTTTCTGATTCTAAAATGTGGTGTATTGCTCAGAAAGGCAGAGCCGGTCATTGTTTCATCAGTTTGTTTCAGTCAAGGAGTTTTGTGTCCTCACTTTTTAAGGGGATAATACTTGAAAAGTTGTAAAACGAAGACCTTAAAATGATCAATATAAAAACTGCAAGTGTTCTCAGAGAACACAGACATCCACAAAGACAGTCTACTCTTTCTTGTTCCACAATATTATCAAATAATAACCTTTATTTTCATTCTTTTTGTGAGTTGTTGCTACTGGCTAGTTTTAATTGACTTTTGTAAGATAGATATTTCTTCTGATTTGTCAATTGATGCTAGCTGGAGGATAGTTTACCATTCTGAGTTGGGCCCAATCACAATTCACCCCTTGGCCCTTCCCCTTAAGGCCCCCACAGAGTTGGGTGTACTTGACTCCACAGACTTAATAAGGCAAAGCGGATATCCACAGGACACGTCTCCGTACATTTCAATTTTTACGACCGTGCGGACTCTGCATATGTGTACTTGGTGTCATACAATAGAGTGCTCGGCAGGAAATCTTCACATGGACCTGTTTTAAATATGACACTGGGCTGATAGGACTTGAAACCTCAAATGTCAGCGGACAGTGTGCGCAGAGTCTGTGGCGCTTACAGTAAATGCACAGTAAGCCCAACTCTGTGGGAGCTTAAACCCCTACCCCTCCATTTTGCACATTCACATGAATGGGAAGGGGTGTCCTGATTCTCGATGAGTTGAAGGGGAAGGGTTAAACGGGAGATCTGTTTGGCCCGCAAAAGGGAGATTTTTCAGGACCACACTACAAATGGAGGGGTATAGGAAATCTTCCATAGTTCTGTTTGAATCATTGGCAAGGGGGAAGTAAACAAAGCAAAAAAGTGCAGCAGTGTGATGAAAGAAACATATCTATATTTTCTTCATAAACAACTTAATCATTCGATTGACCATTTAATACCATTTCATTGTGTTATAGGTAGGGGTATAACGGTACACAAAAGTCACGGTTTGGTACATACCTCGGTGTGGGGGTCATGGTTCGTTACGTTTTCGGTACAGTGGGAAAAAAGTAACAAAAGCTCACACATGTACAAGACGATCTTTTTTCATTTATTTTGAGCAGACCACAACTGACTACAAAACTTTACACCATTTCCTGTTATAAAAGTAAAAA
>JAQQZY010000013.1:19217033-19227988 GCA_030068375.1 Ostorhinchus rueppellii | reverse complement strand
TTTTTCCCCACTGTACCGAAAACGTACCGAACCGTGACCCCCACACCAAGGTATGTACCGAACTGTGACTTTTGTGTACCGTTACACCCCTATGACAAAGACAAGGTAGGAAGGCAGAAATGAGCCTTTTGACACAAAGAAGTCAAACCTTGTGCTGTTGTGGGTTGAATCGTTTTGAACAAATATTGTGATTTGTTTTACTTTGGGCTTGTTGCAAGTGCAGTGCAGATGAAAACTGACTCATCTGTTGCCGTCATCCCCCACATGACAGCGGACTTTGAGGACCTGTTGCTCTGTTTTCTTGTAGCATGGTTGATATGAGCGGCAGGGGCATGTTTCACATCACTATACTAAAAGGAAGTGGATTTTAAAGAGACTCTTTACCTTTAATAGCAACTGAAGCCTTGTGGCAGCACAATTACTGTTCACCTGTACTCAGTGATGCTCAGATGTCTTCTTTTGTAAAGTCTGCGATCCATTCAAAGTATTTTCTGTGATTGCTGTATTTTTAAGCATGACATATTTTGTCAAACGATGCATCATAGCTCAAGTCTGAATCGCGTCTGTGTTTGAGCCTCATGCAGGGTGCCTTGAATATTGGAGTATGAATTAAATAGCATGAGCAATCTTCCAATAAAGCTGCTTTTAGGCTGATAAAGAGGCAGACATTGGTCAGATCAGTCAATAGCAGTTGGATTAAATCTCTCTGAAAAAGAAGTAGTATTTATGACCATTACTACCTTTCTTCTGCTTCAGTACATTTAAAGGTAGGGTAGGAGATCCTGCAAAAATGGTTTGAGCAAGCTGCACTTTGAAAAGTTAAAATTCAAAGTCCAAATCCCTTAGAATTAATTTTAAATAGATTAGAAGTTGGTCTTTCACTGATTTTGGTGTGTGCTCTAAGTAATTTTGGGCAGTTAACAACAGTTGATTGCAGTAAGACTAATGAAAGCTCACTAAAGTTTGCTGTGGACGCTGTAATTTGTGCATTTCACTATTATTATTGTTGGTGGAACAGCCCTAATTCATACCTAGCTGGCTAACGTTAGGTATGAATTAATAATGATAATAATGAGCATAAGCCCTGTACAGACTGCCATGCTGGTTTGTTTACATCTAGCTACCACAATTCCTTGTGCTCAGGCTGGCCATGTCCACACAAAACCGCAGCTTTTCCTATGCAATCTTTTTCTTTGTTTTTTTTTTTTTTAAGTACTCTGTAAACACAGACTCATTTCAGGAAATATCCACATTCCCATGAAACACAACATTAGCCCGGTAAAAATTTGCTGCAGCATTACTAACACAGCAGTTTGTCCAATTTGTTTTATCCTCTAATGGGTTAGAAACTTATTAAAATGACAACATAATGCTGGAAACCAATGAATATCCTCAAAAAATCATAAAGACATAATGTTAGCAGCCATTTCTGTTCCTTCAGTTGACACCACCGCTCATATGATGCTCATTCCATCACACTGCTATTCTGCTCTTTCTGTACTCTCCCTCAGCCTTTTTCTTGGCAGTAGCCTTCTCAAATACAGTTTTTCGTTTTAGACTCATTGTTGGCAACTTTTCTACCATAATGTTCGTAACCTACAAGTGTCTACCATATTTTAATTTAGTATGCTAGCTAATATAGGTAGCCAAGCTCTGGTTTTGACTTCTTTTCCTATACAAGTGCTCCAAGCCTCTCAGAATGCGTGATTCATGCATGAAGTGGGGTATGCACATCCTACCTTTAATTTCTGTATTAAAATATGTAAAAAAACAAAGCCATCTCTAACCACATCTCTCTCTCTCTCTCTCAAGGCATAGTATAACATCCACAGGGACTAATAATAATCTAAACATGGAGTCCATAAATGGAGTAAAACATCATTTTGGCTGTACATTGCATGTGTCACATTTTACCACACAGTAATCCAGTAAAGATTTAGATATTTCAATTTAAGTCTTTCCAACAATTGAAGTCACATTCTGTGAAAATAAGATACTTTTTCAAGTGTCTGGGTTGAACCATGGAGAAGGGCAGTCAAGCCATGTCTAAGGAAATCTTAATGGTGATTGTTAACTACAGCTGTTACTCTTCAGTCTGCCTACCTGTTTGGATCCACATATTGGTTATAATTCTTGTTTCCTCTTTGATTCAGTGAATTATGGTCTGCTCAACGATAAGTAAAAACTATCCAGAACTGCAGCTGTCATGTTAACATTTTATTGCTTTACCTTATTTGTAAACATGTTTTCTGATTTTTATTGGGAATGGTAATGACAACAGCAAGTCCCATGATCCTACGTCACAATGGCATCAAACTTTATCTTGTCTTTTTGTGTCAGATATTTTCATTTCACATTCAACCATTGAGTGCAACGGCCTAAAAATCATGAAATCAATTCACCCCATGTTGAGGCCTAACCAGTTCAGACTGAGTGTAAATTTGCCGGTGGATAGTACCTGTGGTGTGTTTCCTTATGTAAGTGGCTATATAAGTACATCTGTGCATTTTTGTGGGCACACATATGGCTGTGTACCCTACTTTTAAGTGTGCCAGTGATGTCGTGTTTACCACTTTATTAACATAAAGTTCCAGGCAAGTATCTCTGGCTCATGCCGCTCTCTCAGTAAACATGTAGGTAAATAATCAGCCAATTGACTCCTATTTATTCAGATTTAATGGAGAGGAAGCCGTGTGATTGGAAGGCTTCCTGTGCAGTGATTTGTGGGTGGCTAGCCCTGCTCAAGGTCTGCACCTTGCCGGGTCAATGCAATCTTTGTCAGATATCGCTGTTCATATGCAACTGCTGCATCATTCAAGATCTCTGTGTATGTTGGAGGTTTTTGGGTTTTTGAGTTTATAGAGGACACATGTGTCACTATTGATGTTACATGGATCCTTATACTTTTTAGATGCTTCACAAGGGATGCCAAAAATTCCATCAGCTGGTTGCCAACAGGTATCTTTTTATAGTTCTCTGCAACTCCATCCCTGAGCAGGTAGGGGTGTTAAATGAGCTGCACATTGCCAGTTGCACTAACTATATCAACATAGAGGAACCTTGATCAGTGCGAATGTTGGTGTCAATTCTTTATGGCATACATTGTGTTTTTTGTTCCTTTTCTATGATTCTTTTCATACAGTAAGACTCTGCATTGAGGAGGCTAGAGAGAATAATGAATTTGTGAAAATCACCACATGTTCTGTTGTTTGGAGATAGCTGTTTGGATCAAGCTTTTTTAATGTACTTGGTAAAAACTAAAATCAGGCAAATGAGTCTGCACCAAACTTGGCCAGTGCGAATATTATGATTCTCAGTGGGACTTAGAGGGAAAGTGTTGAAAAAATAAAGAAGACTCACAGTAAGGTTTTGTCAGTGCTCCAGATCAGGGTTTTCCCTTTCTAGGGTTTGGGTGCTATGGGTGCAGTTGTGGGGCTGTGTGGCTGTGAGATTTTAGGATCAACTCCCCCAAGAAAACATAACATCATCTGACTAAAACCTGTGCTTTCTTTATGTCAACAGCATCATATGCAAGTTTCCTTTTCCAATCAAACAAATGTATAAAGCCACATCATTTTGGACCATTATTATCATATCTACAAAAATAGGATACTCTGCATTGTAAATAACACTTATAATTAACACTGGGGACTAACTGCCCCCAACAAACAGTAAAGGCATTTTAATTGGTTGCTTTACACTTCATTTTAGATTAATTTGTTCCCATGGTTTAGTATCCACAGTGGCTTGGGTGTAGCTTATATACCTTATAATACTAGGGAAAACCCTGCAGATATGTTTATTCAGTTAGGTCTGTATTAGTTATGTGGGGTTAAGGGCTATTAGAAAAACCAACATTGTAATATATTTTTCCTGGAATTTTCACCATAGAAGTTGAATTAGTATATTGGAAAGTATTGATCCCTCTGGAGTGATGGAGTGGTTTTGAGGTCCTTGAAAACTGCTGTCATTAGGCCTCATCTAAAGAAGTGTAGTCTTGATACCACAGTACTGAACAACTATCGGCTCATATCAAACCTGCTGTTTTTAGGTACAGTCCCTGAGAAAGCTGTTTACATACACCTCTCTGACTTTCTTCTACTGTACAACTGCTTTGATGATTTTCAATCAGGTTTCAGGCCCCATCACGACACTGAGACTGCTCTTATCAAGGTGACGTATGACATCCACCGCAAAGTCTCACAGGCAAAGTCTCAGTCTTAGTACTGTTGGATCTGAGTGTTGCATTTGACACAGTTGATCATGTGATCTTGTCACAGAGGTTAGAAGACAGGGGAGGCATCGCTGATCCTGCCCTGAGATGGCCAAGTCGTATCTTCAGGACACGAAGTACTTCGTTCAAATTGGAGACCTTGTGTCAGACCAAATGGCAGTGACCTGTGGGGTTCCCCTATGAGTCCATCCTGGGACAGTACCTCTCTTATTCAAGCTTTACATGTTGCCCCTTAGCCAGTTAATACACAATAATAATAATGTGTCCAACCACAACTCCACAGATGACACTCAGATTTACATCTGGATTTCATCGATTGATCTACTTTTTCTTCAACTTGTACATCAATTATATTATGCCTTCAGCTGGAGTTTACAGGGTTTTTTTTTTATCACTGGGTCTACAGTTTATAAGGACACCAATATAAAAGTCTCCTCCTAACACTAGTAAAGTAACAAAGTAGTTTGTAACATTCATTCATTTTCTATACCCGCTTTATCCTCACTAGGGTCACGGGGGTCGCATGGAGCCTATCCCATGCTAACCACTGCACCACCATGTTGCCCAGTTTGTAACATATCACTGCAGTTAAGTGCAGAACTTGTTAGTAGATGTTGTTCTTGTTGCAAACCTCAGTCAAAGTACAAAGGGAGATGGATGATTTCTCTTTGTAGCAAAAACCCTGGAGTTAAAAAGATACATGTACTGTCCATGTTTCTTAACTGTCTTTCTCTCTGTGTCTCCACAGTGGACATAAACTCAGCGCTACCCTTGCGTCTCCCTCCAGCTGCCATCCCAATGGACCTGCGTGTGGACCACCACCAGCAACAGCAGCAGCAGGTGTCATCCCTGTCCCCACCTGGGCAGCAGTCGTCAACACCTGGGCCCCAGGCTGGTGGAGGCGTGGTATCAGCCTCAGTGCGGGAACAACAGCTACAGCAGGAGCTTCTGGCCCTGAAGCAGAAGCAGCAGATCCAGCGGCAGATCCTCATTGCAGAGTTTCAGCGGCAGCATGAGCAGCTGTCTCGCCAGCATGAAGCCCAGCTCCAGGAACATATTAAGGTATGGAATCTGTATTTATGTATTTATATGTGCTACTACTCCTAAAATAAGCTTAGTCCATCATTAAAGCTGCAGACCATCTGCCACAGCAGTGTAAAGTGAGAAATACTATCAAAACAGCAGAAAGATCAACAAACAGGCAATCTTCCAAAACTCAAACCAGCAAGCTTGCAACAGAAGCCTATTTAAAAGTTTACTAAACAAAGCAAAGACAGCTCTTAATTTAGTCTGCCCCAGGATCCTTCATTAACAGACCGGATCCAACAAAAGAGAGGAGCTCTCTGCTTAAATTACTGTGAGTGAAGAGTGAACCGAGAAGAGAGCACATTGGCTTCATTTACTTGAACTTCAGAGAAAACAATATAGGTTCAGAAATATGTGTGAAAACTGAACTGTGGTAAGCGCCTAAAGTATCAATATACTTACAGAATACATTAAGCACAATGCACAATCACATAAAACAAAATGCTAGGTAAGGATACAATCCAGACAAGCAGGAACTTGTCTGGATGCAAAACTTTGCTAGACATAAGAAAGAAAAGGTGTTTACTGAGCTTCTTCTGAAGTACGTAAGCTTTCTAAGCTTTAGAAGCAGAACAAGTATATGTTTGAGTGTCACATTTGATGGAGGGTATCCTTGTATTTCATATAGTACTTGACATACATCAGACCCAGCTGGGATCAGATATCTAACCTATATGAGTACTTGTGTAGTAATGACCTGGAAATGTGAAGTGAATCTAGATCAGCACACTCACACAGTGAGCCTTCAGTACATCTGGGCCCCCGAGAACACCACAGCTCTCCTGTGGGTCTGAAATGTCATATAAAAATATTCTGCTGTTTTTTCTCTTTTAGATTCTAATGACTTAGCTATTGTAGACCTCTTTGCTTTGTTGCTTTCTTATTTATCTCTCTTTTAAATTGCTCACCATCTCCTCTCATCTCGTCTCTTCCTTCATTTTCTCTTTTTTCATATATTTGCTTCTTTCCTTCAGCATTTTTTTCTTGTTCTGTTCTTAATTTTTTTTTGCCTTCTTGTGGTCTTTATTTTTTGCTGCTTGTCATCTCACACTTGTTTGTTTGAACTCTTTAGTTCTTTTCTTGTTTGCCTTACTGTCATTTCTTCTTCTATTTTTTCCTTTTTCATCTCTTCCTGTTTTCTTTATATTTCTCTTGTCTTAGTGAGTTTTGTTTGTTCTGTCATTTTTACCACATTCATCCCACCATTTCCTCCTCTTTGTTTGTTTGTTTCTTTTTCTTTGTTTGTTTGTTTCTTTCTGTCTTTCTGTCTGTCTGTCTTTTTCTTTCTTTAGTATGTTTTGTAGGACTCATTATCCTATTTCTGATAGATTAGTGTTAATAAATGTTGAGTTCAAAGTCAAAACAGTCTTTCTTTCTCTTTCCTCATCACCTGTGTTGCCGGTTGTTGTGATGTAGCTGTTGAGGGGTCAATGATGCTGTCTGAAGGTCTGTCTGGCCTGTGGTGGGGCTGAAGGACCACTCAGGTGGACGCCAGTGACGCACAGCCAAGTCAGGGAGGCCCAACCTCAATCAGCCCCATTCACAGTCCCTGTGTACACACACACACACACACACACACACACACACACACACACACACATATACACACACACACACACACACACAGACACACACACATTAAAACATACACATCATCTCAAATGTCAGCAAACACACAGATGCACGCATGCCCAGTTTGCTTCACATTCAACACACACAGCAGCATGCAGATGCTTGCTTTTATGATGTACACCAGAGTTATTATGGTTCTGGAATTTTCATTAGTTTTTCTCTATTTCAGTTTTGTTTTTGTTTTTTTTCGGTTTGTTTTTTTTTAATGAGCAACACAATCACAGCATGCAAACGGAAGAAGCACAAGCAAATTAAGAAAACATCCTTTAATCCGTTTTGAAAAGTCACAATGCAGCCCAGCCACATTTTGCAGGAATATTTGCAGCGCATTCATTGTTGTTCATATGTTTTCTTAATTTGCTCACGCTTCATCTATTTACATGTATTTTCATTAGTTCAGATATAATAACAAGTTGTTCTATTTCTATTTTAATACTAAAGAATTTATGAGTTGTATTGTTGGTGTATTTTTGTATTCTGCTTTAGTGCTATTTAATGGAAAACTGTGATTTACCTTGTGTGACATAAGATTTATGAAACTATTATTTAAAAGTTCAAAAATCCCATATTGTGCAAAACCATTGTATTAAAGCTGAAATAAAGCTGACTTACCTGCAATTCTGAATAATTTTCATTTTGTCCTGCTTCATCATAGTTTTTAAATTTAATTTTAGTTTTTTCTTTTCACTTCATTATTTTTTTTCCACTGTTCTATAGTTTCTTTTAGTTCACTTCAGTTCAGATATTTATTTCAAACCTGCTACCACAGTATAACACTTAACATATGATGATTTTACAGCCTATTAAACACATGGTTTGAAAAGGAGATGGGAGAAGCTTTGCTTTTAGAATTCCAACCCCTTTTAATTTCCTTTATAGTAACTCTGATGCAAACAAACTCAAATATCCACAAACCATACATCCCTGTTCCATTTTGACAAGTGGGACCTCTCCTAAAGTGAGAGATATCCTTGAGCTCTTAACAGTATTAGTCAGAAGTGAAAAAGGGAAATTGTGTGTGTATACTACATCTCTGGTTTATTCAGCCACAAGGGTTTTGGGTGTGTATTTGTGTGTATATGTTGGCGGGAGGTTACTTTGAGCCTTCCCACCCACTCAATCCCCTCTCCTCAACCTTGATTGAAAAGCAAAAAAAGAGAGAGAGAGAGAGAGAGATCATGGCTTGGGGCTGGAAATGGGCCAGATGTGTTCATCTGGGCCTGGGCTTTTCTCACGGGCCCCACATCACCTTCCCCTCACCTTCAGCCACTAATATATTCACAGACGTGTCTCAAACATTTGATTTGCCCTCATGGTAAACACAAGTGCATGTCCTGGCTGCTTAGTGTCTATTTGTAGTGTGTGTAACACCATCAAAAGTTGATTACATGCAGTTACAGTAAACTGATCAAATATTGCCATTGGGTGTTTGATGATAAGGGGCCAAGCAGGGATGCAGTGTTGATTCCTTGCATCAGAGATGTCATTATGGAGCTGGCTGAGTGACAGCACAAACAGCTTGCCTATTTATTGTATATCATCGAGGCATTGAAGAGTAATTGGGACTTGTAATTTGGTGCCTTAGGTTGTTATGCATTATGGCTCCACAGAAGGTGAAACCAATTTTTGTGCAGCCTCGCATTGTGCAGTCACAGCATTTAATTGATGCTCTTATCCACAGTGACTCACAGTGAGTTCTGGGTCTCATTCAAGGACACTTCAATGTGCTTACAGGGGGGTTTGCGAGAGCATTTTGGCTTTCATAGGACTTTATTTTTGACCTTTTGGAAACAGGATAGGACACCAGTGCACATTACACAGTCAGGTTTGTTGCTTAAAGACCTGAAGACCACAATTTTTTGCACAAAGCTATTTAGCATCTCTTATTTGCAGTAATGAACAAGTGAGCAGATTGGATTAAGAGCCTTGCTAAACCCTCATCCCTAGTTAAATAGTTTTTATTTATTTAAAGCTTAAACATGTGGCCTGAGGTTTTTACAGTTTTGCAAAGGTTTTATTTTATAGCTTCAAACAGCAGTCAGACTTAATTATTTCAGATAGCAACTTAAACAGAGCTGGAGTGTAATCTTAAAGACTGCTTTAAGATGAGAAAGTAATGAACTGACAGCATTTAGAAAAGGCAGTATGACAGCAGGCGGATCTCTTTTTCTGTTCATATATATTTATTGAATTTCAACACAGAATTGTGCACAGGCATTCATATATATATTCATATATATATATATATATATATATATATATATACATTTGCACATGTATGTATACATACATACATACATCCACATATATGCACATATATATATACATAATACATTCACATACATATATAGTAAACAAAAAATAAAGTAATAATTTAAAAAAAATCAAACAAAACCCACTTAACCCTCCCAAACCCATTTGCTTTCGCCAGATCCACAAGCTTACAACATGGAACTGTAGATACAAATAAGATAACAAACATTACATATCAAAGCACTGCATAAACACATGTATTCCAACTTGTCAAGGGCCTTGTACATGCATTGTAGGATTGTCAAAGAAAGTTAAGAAAGACTTCCACACTTTATAGAACTTCTCTTCAGATCCACGTAATGTATATTGGATTTTTTTCAAGTTTAAGATTAGAGATCACCTCTCTGACCCAATGTCCAACAGAAGGTGGGGCAGGGTCCTTCCACCTAATGAGAATAAGGTGGCGTACTAAAGGCGACCACTTTACGTCCACCTGCAGGTAACTGTGGCCTTCCAGGAACAATACCAAACAATGCAGTAAAAGGGTTAAGGGTGATCCTAACTCCTAATACAGTAGTGAGAGCTTCAAAAATACTCCTCCAGTAATGTTCAAAACTGGAGCAGGAATTAAAACATGTGTGACATGGTGGATCTCTTTTTCTACTGAAACACTGTTTAACAGTTGAAATACACAATTTTTTTTGTCTTTTGCAGCAGCAACAAGAGCTGTTGGCGCTGAAGCACCAGCAGGAGCTGCTGGAGCACCAGAGGAAGATGGAGAACCACCGCCTGGAGCAGGAGCTAGAGAAACAACAGAGGGAGCAGAAACTACAGCTGTTGAAGAACAAGGAACGAGGACAAGAAAGTAAAAATAATAAGCAGTTAACATCACAGGGTTCAACAGTAAAGCTCATTCAGTTGTAGAGATGGTGGTAGAAATAGAGAGTTGAGCTGAGACTGAAAATTAAACTTTACAATTTACTTTACTCTTTTCCTTGACTACCAACTATGGACAAGTAGATGTCTGACTTGACAACTGAAAAAAAGCATTAATGTTGAACCCTGCATTACTATCTACATCAAAAGTAGATATGCAAGAAAATAAAATTAGCATTGCAATATTATGTTTTGTTCTCAGTGACACTTAATTTTTTTCAATAGTTTATATGCAGAAGAGTCACAGCTGGCATTATGTTTGATTTCTTGTTTTCACTGCATGAAAAAAATCATGTATTCTTCATGAGGTAAAACTATGATGTGCAGTAAAATCGGTCAATATTGCACTGATGATATGTGTTCCTATAAAAAAAGACCGCAAACCCTGAATATCATATGTTATAGAAAATCAGTCCTTTATATATTTACTGAACAAACTGCATGTGTATTTCAGGTCAATTAAGCAGAACATAATTTAAGTAAAACATTATAACTTTACCAAATTATGTTTGGGACTGCTGCCTTTTGTTTGTAGCATATCATCTCTACTGTGTCCAAAATAATTACAAATGGCATAAACTACATTTTCCTTACTTTTTTTCCACTGTGCTCTCTAATCCTGCAGTCATCATCATATGAACTGTAGGGTAGCTGACGTCTAGTGATGGGCTTGATCTGATTGGTCTAATATTCCAGTACTGTGTGTGAAAGGATGGTGTGTAGGTGTATAGATGGTGTAGGGCTGCAACGATTACTCGGGTTACTCGAATAATTCGAGTACAAAAAATGATCGAGGCAATTTTTTTGCCTCGAG
>JAQQZY010000013.1:19150860-19162224 GCA_030068375.1 Ostorhinchus rueppellii | reverse complement strand
TCTGCAGCAACTGCGTGATGCTATCATGTCAATATGGACCAAACTCTCTGAGGAATGTTTCCAGTACCTTGTTGAATTTATGCCACGAAGGATTAAGGCAGTTCTGAAGGCAACCCGGTACTAGCAAGTTGTACCTAATAAAGTAGCCAGTGAGTGTATATTCCAGCCTGTTCATTTCTTCTGCTTTGTACTAGCTGCCATTCTGACATATTGTGAGAGATATGCAATGCACATGCATAGATGAGACATATTCTGACAGATATGCAATGCGCATGCATAGATGTGACCTGGGAACATGATGACTATATATGAAAGGGCCAACCGTGCAGCTGACCCCTCCTTCTCCTATCAGATCTATCACTTCCACCTGCTCCGTGTTGCACGGCCACAACTCCTCAATCATTAGGAGAGTATTTTAGGCTTTCCTCTGCGGTCATGCAGCCCTGGATTATTGTCTTCTCTACACCTAATCTCCCGACAATAACTCAGACATCATCCTGCTCTACAAACTCAGACTTGCACTTTTCTCCTCTCTGGTTTTTCTGTTTGTTGTTCCTTGCTTTGTGTTAATAAATCTGTTTCTTCCTCCTACACCATACATTTGAGTCCTATCATTTACACCCTCATGACACACAAAGAGTTTATTTCCATGTCCCTGCATGATAGTAGGTGGGAGCAGAATGTAGGGTTAGTGACATGACACTAATCAAATTGTGCATGAGGCCCAAATCTTCATCAGCATCTTCAGAAAAATTTGCAAACCCTGTGCTTTTCTGTAGAACCATTTCTTTATCTGGGACTAAAAAATCTCAAATATGTGTTCATCAAGGACTCTGAGAATGGTTTAAGTTCAGAGTCCATACGTTTCCAAAAGTTATGTTTATTTACACAATGCAGGAGTACAATGTAACATTTGTGTTTGCATGTGTCATGTGTGTTTTTGCTGACAGGCCAGAGGAAGAGCCAATGGAAGAGGAGGAGCCACTGTAACGGAGGGAAACACGAGGGTGTCACACTGTTACCATTGACCTCTCCGGAGAATGCCTCTTTGAGCTGCAAAGAGTCTCGACTGATCCCTTCATTTAGTCCCCCCCAACCCCACTCACGTCAGTCATCTTGATTGGCGGTCCCTCGGCCAAATGAGGGAGAGGGGGTGGGCTCAGCCTCAGAGTAGGGAGCCAATCAGGAGACAGAGGACTGAACTGGAAAAAAAATTAAACATAAAAGCGTTGCTTGGCAGCATTCGCTTTAGAGACACTCATTTTCTGTCAGTCTTCGCACCCCCACATCAGCCCACAGCGGCTAACCATGTGACCACGTCTGAAGGCAGCAGGCGAGTGTATTTGGAGCGGGGGCGAGATCAGGTCTCGTCACTGAAAAGTGTGAAAACACAGAAACATATGGTGCTTTACACGGCTGCCCTCTGACCACATATGGACACCAGGGACAGCAGACGTTCCCAGCTACGTTCAAACGCAGCCCGGGACTTTCTTTTCTCTTTCTCAACTATTTTTCCCGACAAAACAAGGGCATCGCAGCAAATGAGATAATATTTTAGAAGAAACATTCACTGTGGACTTTGGTTGGCTGAAGTTTAAGTAAGCTTTTACAAAGACTTGATGATCTTGTGGTGAGACCTCACCTCATTGGACCAGCCTGTCGTTGCAGAGGGTTGATGAATGAGAGGAGTGCCTTGGTGAGGTTCTGCGGGATTTCAGGATTGTTCAGGAAAAGATTGCCTTAAGTTAAAATAGATTTTTCTCTGAATCTTTGTGAGGGAGGGAAACAGTTTCCAGTCCTTTGGGGACAAGAATGACAAAAATAAAGCAAACAATCTTTGAGCATGTTTACGTGATGAAGACAACATTTGTGTCTCTCACAGCCTCTCTTGAAGACTTACTTTACTTTTGGATGGATCTATTTTTCTGTAAAAAATAAAAAAAGAAAACGCTTTGTAAAGGTAGTTGCCAGCTTCATTAGATAAAGGTGCAAACATGGAGACCTTCAAAAAGGAAATTAGACTGAAAGCTCTCAGCCTTTTATGTAGCTTCCCTTTAACTGAAGTCATTGCTTTGTAAAACACATAAAGCATGTATTTGAGCAGAGATACCAGACCTTTTTGCAAGATTTTGAATGTTATTCAAAAGTGAAAGCCAAGCAAAAAAAAAGCCAAAGCATGAGTTTGCATATACAGTAGTACTTTCACTCCAGTTCGCTGGCAAGTCGACAAACATTTCACACATTGGCCCTTTAAGATAAGGCTCCCAATACTCAGTTCAATGTTTACTAATTTAATTATTCAGAGATCAAGTGAGTATTTCTTTACGACCTCCCATGCTTTGCCCGTTGGCAACTACCTTGGTTACTAGTGTGAGCTAAACATTAGTCATGTATATTGAATTGAATATATTTTGCAGGGCAGTCATCCAGTATTGCCTGTTTGTAATTACATTGTATGATTTCCACATCAACTTGTCATTTTTCAATATCAACTGTGTTTGGTAACCGTGTCCACTTTTTATTTTGTATTGTATAAGATTATTTTTCTAACTTTTTTTCATCCATAGATTTTGTTCTGTGTTTTTATCCGTTTTCTGGATAGTTATAGGGCTGCCATTCACACACTTAGTCACATGTTGAAGACTTTCTTTCTTTCTTGTATTTATCAAAAGTAAGGACTTTCTTTCTATGGCTCTCAGCCTTTCTGCATTTTCATCACTTGTGTATTTATAACATGTACTGTTTATAGGAGATTTGTATATGGAAAATTTATAAATGTACTCTAATGACAGCTATGATATTGTGAGCGGAAAAAACAGTATGGTGTACGATATTACTCCATGAAACATAAAAAAGCAGCATATTTAACTTGTCATCAACTGCGCTGTTTCAAGTCGCCCTCAGTTTCACAACACAAATTGATCACTTTGTTGCCTAATTGATCCATTTCCTCTCGTGCATGAGTGGTATGCACCTACCTTTAGACTGTGACAACATCACAAAAAAGAGGTTTAGAGGCCATTTTAATGTAGCTGGAGGGGATTTTTCCAATCAGAAGGGACGCAGGTGTCACTTATGGGTGGGAAACATCGGCCGATGATTTAAAACCTCTGTCTGAGCATGTGTTGCACTATCATGGTATCTTTCCACAGCGTCCTTTTGTTTTCCTGCTAAATTAGATTCTAAAGGTTAATTTTTTCAGCCACCATTGCCTGATTCCATTGAAATGACCCCCGATTTGTCGCTGATTACAAATGACTACCTTGTTTATTTTAATTTAATATCATTTGATATAGAAACTTTGAGTTATTTTTCATGTCTAACAAAACATTCCACTTGTTATTCGTTTAATTTGGCTTAACATTTTTTTAAGATGAACTTCAGGTTTAGCATTTTTGTAGAAACTTTATTAACTACTCCAATGTTTCTTTTTTGCTGTTTGCTCGCGCCAACTTTAACTCTTTGCATGGTTTGTGAGTCAGCATGCCTGCTTGTCTATGTAACAAAAATGTATTTGCACAATAGAAGAAGAACACTGGAGGACTTAGAAAACCTCCTGCAGCAACTCAGAGCTTCAGGTGGGACGGTTTCTTCCTCTCTGGTGTGCAAACAGTTCAAAAGACTTTGTCCAAATGACTCCACTGAGAAACATTTGATATTGTTCTTATTGAATATCGTTTCCAATAAGTGATTTTAACATGATTCAGCACTTAAAACATGTATGGACTATGTTTAAGAGAAATGAGCTCTGCCAAACCTCCGCTATATTCACACCTTAAAAGACTCTCCCAAAGAATGTTCCTCTTTCAAAGATTTCTCAATGGGCACTGTTAACGGTTAGAGAAACGTTGGATATTTGTCAAAAAAGGTTTGGAAAAGGGCATCATTTGATTGTCATACCCACCTCGGCCAGTTCTATATATAACCACTGTGGCTCAAGAGCAATTCTTGGTTTACATGTAAATGGAAAAAAAAGTTATTTTTTGTTTGTTGTTTGTCTCTTGATGAAAAATGTTATCTTTCTTTGGGACCTACGCTTTGGACATTTCATCTCTGACATCATCTATAAAATATATTTCTGAAAAATACTGCTTTGTGTCTGTTTGTGGCATTTATTTTTGCATCAAGTGATTGAAGCTATTGTCCACACTAAAGCAAGAAACTGACTAAATCAATCCAACGGAAGTGTGGACAAGATAAGAAGCCTCAGATTATTTTACTGATGATTTAGTTGCTATGTTTCAGCTTTTATCTCTTAAGTGATTTGACTTTTCAAAGTCCATCTTTGTGTATTCCTTGGGGTCAGTTTAACCCCATTCTGCTGCCTTCATCGATGGAATGTGGCTGTAGAAGGCTGCACAAGGGTTAAGTGTAAATAATCAGTAGTGCTGCAAGAAGAGTTAATTGAGAAAGAGATTTTTTGGGGGGATTTGTTTAATGAGATGCTGGTGTAATTTTTGGTGGATTAGCTCTCCGGCACATGACGGTAATATTGTGTGTCACCAGAGACAGACCATGGGTTAAGAGGCCATTCAAGAAGCATGAACTCTCAGCTGACTCCTCTTTGAGTGGTAAATCTAATTACAAAACCTGATATTACAAGTGGATTTAGCCAAAGTCCAAACAGCAGCAGCCACGGCAGTAGCAACAATCATCGAATCACCTCCTCCTCTTCCTCCTGCCAAAAACAAAAGGGCAAACGATCAGGTTTAAATAATGAATCAGACTTTGACTCTTTGAACTGCATGGATGTGTTGAAATCTGAACAAATGCTGAGACTCATTAGTCATCGACATTTATATTTGTGGCAACAAATACATAAATGAACAAGGAGAAGACATTACTTATAAATAAAAATAGAAATACTATAAATGTAGATTTTAACATTTATTTGCCATTTTTGTCATTTACACGACATCGAGTGTGTGTGCTGATTATTGCAGTATAAATGGTAGAAAAACACAAGTTTGACTAAAATCATAGCAATCAATCAAGCATTTCTATTGTGCTTGGAGTTCTATAAAATCAGTTTATTTTTTTAATGATGTTGATGGTTCAAGAAGGTGGAGTTGTCCAGATTTTGAAGAATCAATCAAAACTTTCAACATTTATTCAAGGAACAATACTGACAAAGAAATTATCCTTAGAAAAGCAAAACAAAACAAGATTTTCTTCCATTTTGAACAACCTCTCTGTCTCCAATAATGAAAAATACATCCATAGGTATATATATATACCTGAATTCATAATAAGCTTGTCCATAACCTTTAGAAACAATCAGATCTAAAATATTTCCAATAACATTTGGGAAAATACAATAAAAACTGGCCAAAAGTACATATGCAAGCTTTTCAATGTCACACATGGTTAAGTAAACCTCTTGCAACTTGTGTGTTTCTTTTACTTTCTTTCACCTTGAATATGTGACATCATACGCAACATTTTACATACATAGAATTATTACATACTCAAGTCTCATTATATTATAAGACTTAAGCACAGCAGCTGAATAGGAAAAAATATAAAACCCCTTTTTGACCATTCTGGAAAAGAAAGACACTTAAACAGAAAATGTTTAATTAGTTTTGAGCCATTTCCCAAATAACGTCATGACACAGGTACACAAAAATGCAATTTTTCTCTCTCCATGTAACAACAACCTATCCATAATAGTAGATAAATCCCCCACAATCCTGAAGAGATACTTGGCACATCAGATCCATTTGCAGTAATACGGATTAATGTGTATTGTACATGAAAAGAATTTATAGAATGGCCCTATTAAACACAATTTAAGAACAAAACATTTCTTTATCTCTTGATATTAAATCATTGAAAATAATAGCACATTATTAGATTCTTGTGAATCGTAGGACCCGTATATTTGTTAGATGTTGCTGGGTTTTTTTTTTTGTTTGTTTGTTTGTTTGTTTTGTCGTTAACCTTATAATCTGACTTGTGCATTTAGTAAGCAGTTTAATAAGTGAACATATGAGTGGTCTAGTGCTCTGTCCAATGAGAGGAAGGCACTTCCTTCACCACGCAAACACTGACCTGATATTTCCTCTCCGCCGTCGGTCCTAGTCCTACGCCAGTGCAATGCCAAGGCTGCAACACTAACAAGCTCAATTTTTCATTTTCAGATCCCTTCAGTGGGGTAAACCTGAGGTTATTTTTTTTCCTCTGCTTTTGTTTTCTCGAGCACACTGCGACATTTTGTTTGCGGACATGCCTAATATCGTGCTTTTCAGCGGGAGCTCTCACCACGACTTGTCCCAGAAAGTGGCTGATCGGCTGGGGCTGGAGCTGGGCAAAGTGATCACGAAAAAATTCAGCAACCAGGAAACATGGCGAGTACAATTCTCTTTTATATGAAATGTGTATTCATCTCGTGTTTGTGATTACGTTAGGGCCGTCGGTAGCGTTGGGTTTCTTGAGTAGCGGATAGCTTTTCTTGGTAAACCATGTGGGTAAGTTAGCTTGAAGCTAACAATAGTTTACTATTCAGCGGGCTGAACGGTGGTGTTACACGTGACTTGCTAGCCACATGTAAACACAGTAGGCTAGCAAGCTAACGCACCTGCGCCCATTTTCGGACACCGCTATTGTCACAGACAGGCATATTTCCGTCGAGTTGTTATTGATTTCACAGCTCCTGGATGTGTAAAAAATAAAAACCAACCCAAAAAAAACCCTATAAATTAGTTGTGGAATTACGCAACCAAATGTATAGTTACTTGCGTATCATGCTAGTTCTCAGTGCAGTCTTGGAGGAGGGCAGACCTGTTTCAACGTCTTTTATTAAAATTTGTACCCCATTCAAAGTCCTATATATCTTATAAACGAAACACCGAAGCAGTCGCTTCAGTTTAGCCCCAGTAAAATATTTCATCTGAGCTGGACAATTAAATTTTTAATTAGAACAGATTGTTACCGGATGAACAATTATACGCAGGTTAACTACGTTAGTTAAGTATTTAGATGGACGTGTTACCGAGTTGAGCTAACCTGTAATGATTCCAAAATCGATGCATAGACTGGTACATATTTTACGTTGTCAACTTGCAGCTAAATTTATCTAAAATGCAAAGCGGAATAAACTTAGGAACAGTTTGTACAGGAATGGATGTGGGCTAGCTTGCTGTCATTTAAATTGGATTAATGCAGCATGCTAACGGTAGGCCATAATTCACTAGTTGTTTGAATGTAAATGATGATATGGTAGTTGACAGTGTTATGCAGCATTAACATAACAACCTGAAACATATTAGACTTGTAAAGAAATGTTTTAAATCTTACTTTTGGCCTGAGGGTGTTGAATGATGAAGAATAAACTTAGGTAGCCTCCCATCTGCCTGTTCACAATGTTAGTTAATGAAGTCACTGGTTCAATCACATGCACTAAATTTGAGCTCATTTCAAGCAGACAGTATGTGTAATCAGTGGCTGCACACTAGTTACTAGTGGCTTGTTTAATACTGACATCAGACCGGACTTTTTATGACTGTTTGGGATTTGGCCTTGAGCAGAGGTCTTCTCAGGTCACATACCTTTTTGCAGGCTGACCTGTGGGCTTCGTGCTGACCTGTTTGTTTTTCTATGGTGACATGAGATTGTCACCACTCTCTATATCCACAGTGGTTTTAAACTACACCATTAACCAGACCCTTCCTCTCAGAACAGCTCCTCTGGCGTGCATTTTATTCTCTGATTTAGTAATGAGAAGCCATACTCTACATTAATGTCATCTTGTGGATCACTGTGCACTGTGGTAACATTGTCAGAGTGAGATTTATTCCCACTGGGCTCACTCACTGATGCACTCCCTCTTCTGTAATGCACTCCAGATAAAAGCATTCACTGAGCAGCGTATGTTGTATTTTTGTAATCCTCCTCTTGCATGAGCAATAAAGAGTGCATTGCAACACTTGCAGTTCCTGACTAAAACAGGGCCAGGGCTTAGAAAGTTGTCTTGACCCCATCATCCACCCACAACTCTAAACTCCAGGGAAAACTTTGATTATCTGAGGTTTCTCTGTAGGAAATTTAGCTGTCTGGGTTACACAAAGTGCAAAACAAAGATTATTTTCTCATCCACGCACACACAGTGATGTCAGAACACATTGGTATGAGTAACTTCTCACAGTACAGGTTTTCTCAGCTGAGGTCTAAAACAGTTGTAGTAGAATAACTATTGGTGGGAATACAAAAAAGAACAGATATTTTGTTTGTTTGGACAAGAAGAAATGTCCAAATGAAAAGCTTGTTGTGAATTTGTAATGTGTGGTGATCCAAATGTATCATAAAAAGCCAAACTTTGTTTCAGTTACATCAGTTAACCATTTTGTCAGTTATTTCAGGCAATCTTATCTTAGCTTTTGTTTGTGTGCACTTGGAGAAGTATTCAAATAAAGATTATATGGTGACTTTATAACATATTTTATGCAACTTTATCACATAAAACAAATTTTTATTTTACATTTGCGTCTGTGACAACATTTTTGAGTCTTAACTTTATTTTACCTGTTCCCCTAGTGAAAACAATGGGGGTGTCGGTTTGATTGTCACTCCCTTGTAATGTTCCTAAGCAAAATAGCTTTACTGATTCCATATGTAACATACACAGCCATAAATTTCTTTCAAGCACGTTGACAAAGTGTCTAGTCTTTGTGTTTCAGTATACAGGGAGAAAGGAAAAACTTGCCTCCTGTTGGGAAAGTCACTTGTTTGTTCCCGTGTCATACAGCACCCTTTGACTCCTCATTTAATTTTGGCATCAGTGGCAGGAAATGTTTTGCAGGAGGTCCTGGTGTTGGTCCGTCTTTTCTGCCTGAGCAAACGGCTTGCATCAGAATGGTGTCCATTACCTTTGGTTGTCAGTTTAGTTTTTGACCAATTTAATATGTGTTACTTCTCACCTGTAACCACTAAATACTTCAGCCAATCACATGACCAAGTACAGGAATGTTTCACACTTGTGCTGTCTGCCTTGGGCTTCAGGGCGAGAAAGAATCTGATGGGTAGTTCAGACGAGTGGAGGGACTTGGCCCTAACTTGTTCCTCACTGTCAAAAGTTGCTCAGTCATGCATATATACAATTCCACAGGTTTTGTGAGTCAGGGATGGAGTGGGGAAAAACTTAGGCAGTGATTAGTCCTTTCTGAAGGTCATTTAGTATATTATGCTTAACATGGAATTCCTTACATTGAATTGACATCTACCATATCGGACTTGATGCTATTTTTAAACAATTTTTTTTCTTTATAGTTTTTGCTGTGTATTAGCAATGAATATGAAAATAACAAAAAAATTCATACAATAATTAACTCAAGGTTACTTCTGTTCATGTACCTGAATGTTTTGATTCATGTGAAGAACGATGTTACAGGTCTGTGAAGAGTCATGTAAAAGTTTTGTCATCTGAGAACCCAGGCTGAAACAGTTTCTGTCCTGTCTCGACAGTGTAGAGATTGGGGAAAGTGTGCGTGGTGAGGATGTGTACATTGTGCAAAGTGGCTGTGGTGAAATCAATGACAACCTCATGGAGCTGCTCATTATGATCAACGCCTGCAAGATCGCTTCGTCGTCCCGCGTCACTGCTGTCATCCCCTGCTTCCCCTATGCCCGGCAGGACAAGAAAGACAAGGTAGATGCACACAGCAGAGTCGTGTATATTAAGCAGAAGAGTTGCGGAGAAGGTTAAAGTCATTAAGAAGTTTTTTTTTTTTTTTTGTTTGTTTTTTTGTTTTTTTGTTTTTTTTTTGGGGTTGAAATGTCACAGCTATAGCTCAGTCTGGTTTGTAATTTGAGCAGTTGCTTCTCTCAGAATGTGAAATTGGTTCATGGGGACATGTCAGCAGAATACTGGTTCACATAGCCTGCTTATCTTGTCAATGATTATCTTGTGTTGCCTCAGAGGTAAACATAACAGCAGCAATTCAGATCCATATAAAGCAATTTTTTTTGCTAGTTAGCACCTGTAGAGGAAGTATTGTTCTCTAGTTGCCTCTAGAGTGAGGGTTTAATATGTCAGGATTAAAGCTCTGCCAGTGTTGGCCTCATCCACATGCTCACCTCGAGGTTACTGAGCAATAGCATCGATAAAACAATCACTTTGTAAAATGCATCAAAGGAGATATTGAGAAGTCAGCTTTCTGTAGTGACCGTCTGATAATCAAAAATATGAAGGTAGATTATAACCGTTTTGGTACAGCCCTGAAGCCAAATAAAATGGGTAAAAACAACACTACATTGAGAGTTCTTATTTATAGTTGCACTGAATTGTTCATGATTTTTTTTTTTTCACCATAAATATTTATCATTTTCTTTGTTAATTTTTTTTTTTCAATGAATGATAATCAAATCCTTGGTGAAATGTGGTATTTTTGTCCCCCAGAAACTGAAAGAAAACCATACCGATCTTCACTTTCAACTTTTTAAATATATTTTGAAGAAATTAATGCTCTAAAATCAGCTTGTTGTTTTTGCTGCAGCCTGCATCTCCTCTGCCTCAGTCTATATGCTTTGTATTTGTGCTTAGATAATGTTTTGTCAACAATGCCTGAAGCCCAGACTCTGACGTGTGCATCCACATGGGCTCCGCTTTTCCTCAACAGACACTCAAGCGAAAAGCCCTGATGGCATTGACAGGACCTAGATTTTAGACTCGCGATCATAATGACGAGGTCATAGTTAAGTCTGGCTTGTAGTCCTGACAAATGACAATAAGCATCTCTGAGAGAGACCTACCTCATACTCGGTATTTAAATGGAGTTTGGCAACACTGGAAAACAGAAAGTAGGATTTCTATTTGGTCTTCAACTTGACAAAATGTGAACCATGTATCAAAAAAATGGTACTTCAGCAGCTAATGTTGAAGGCCGACCTTCTTTATTTTAACTGTTGAATAAAGAAAGCCAAAATGCAACTGAATCTAAATGCTTAAGCATAATTTTTTTTCTTCCTCACCTGAAGTGACTGTGTTTTGATACTTGTTCCAGAGTCGAGCACCCATATCAGCCAAGCTGGTGGCAAACATGTTGTCTGTGGCCGGTGCCGACCACATCATCACCATGGACCTTCATGCCTCACAAATCCAGGTCAGTACAAAAGGCTTTTACAACCAACAAATAAGGCTCATTGTGAGGATGTGATGGAATTCGAGAGACTTAGTCATTTTTTGTCAATATCAGACAAGTCATCAGCTTCTACTGTTGTTCCCTTTAAGGCACTTTTGTTTTCTGTTCATAAAAAAAAATAAAGCAAATATGGTGATAACTTTTTTTTCGTTACTTTAAGTTTTTACTTTTTTTTTTTTTTTTTTTTTTTTTTTTTTTTTTTTTTTTTTTTTTTTTTTTTTTTTGT
>JAQQZY010000013.1:19131779-19146672 GCA_030068375.1 Ostorhinchus rueppellii | reverse complement strand
TAGACATTTAGAATACAAACTTATTTGTATAGTGAAGAAACTCACTTATATTTCATTAGCTTTTTAGACCGACGCATTGGCCAAAAGTGGCTATGGTACGATGCTCACGCTAACACAAGAACCCCCCCACTTTTAAAAATGCTGCTACGCCCCTGATGACATGTATTGTACCATCTTTCCAAACCATGGCCCTACTTTTTACCAGTCGTGCAGAAAATGTATTTGTTGCAGAAGGGACTTAGTCACTGAATTCATATGTTGTGGTCAAAGGTCAGCTACACATAAAGTGGAGCAGTGTATTGCGTTGTTTGAATCCAGATGGTGTATAAATCGATGCTAAATTTAATCTATTTTAAATAAAGTTTCATCACTCTTGATTGTATTAAGTAGTGGAGGGCTGGTTGGTGAAATGCCAAGAGTAGTACCTGTTGTTTCCACCAGGAGGAGCCCGTTGATAATCTAATATGCAGCCAAAACAACGCCAAACTGACCACAATCACAAGCTAGCCATTAGCTGATAAACTAGCTAAACTGTTTCCTGTTAAATAACACAGCTGCAATAATAGTGAACTTTAGAGATGCGTTACAGAGATGAGACGCACTGTGCCATCACGCTTCTCCACTGAATTACGCGCATGTACTTCATATGTTTACATCAGTGTCCAATGGGAAAAGCGAATAAATAAAGCTTCTTTGAAATGTCTTAGTGAAACTGGAGTGTTCGTGTCTGTCCACCAGGGGGACAGAGAGGACGGAGCCGGTGATGTCAGACATCATTAGCATATTCCTGACTATATGTAATGCTTGCGCTAAGACGCGCCACTACTGCTGCAACGCGCTGACCAGAGACCTTCTAGACGTAAACCAACACTTCGGTAAGCTCTAGTCACTAAATAACTTATTTGTTCTTTTTTCGTCTTCAGCATGAAGGGACCTGAACTGTAAGGTTTACGTCCCTTCAAGCTTCAGAAGTGAGTTAGAAAATGGAGCATTCAAAAAGAATGTTGTACCAAATTGATCAAGGACATAAATTCACATAGTACTATTTTTTTAGTTTTACAGTACGTTTGATTTTATTCTAATAGCTCAGAAAATTGTGGAATGTGGCATTAGTGCACGACTGTTTCCAAGGTCTATTCACATCAAGCTATTTCCTTTGTTGTCGTTGTGGTCGAGCTGCATGCGCCTGGTTCCGTTATTTAAAAGATCCTTCAACGGTTTCACTGCGCTATGCGTGTGTAGGAGACCGTATTATGGATGAATCTGCGCGTATTTGCAGATTTTGGCGCTGAACTTGGAATTTTTGGACCATGAATAGGCAAAAAGCCAATCTGGGCGGTGGTTCCTTGAGATTGCGCCCCAGGGGGAGAAGTACGTGACAAGTGAATTTGCGGATGCACAACGTCCATGTGGAAAGCCCCTCAGCGGACACTCATAAATCAACATTTAGAAAATTTTGACCATATTGATGTTTCTATTGATATTTTAGCAGAATAGTCTCTCACCAACGGACAATCTTTTTGCTTTTTTTTTCAATCCGTACCCCTTTCTCGCTCTGCCCAGCATGGGAACTCCCATTGTTATGTAAATGTCTGGTCTGGACGCCTTGGACGGGCTTCATTGTCTGTGCAGTGTGTCCCCTGTGTGCAACACCCCGGGATGAGTGTTGGATAACAGCACGGATGGCAGTGAAATGACGCTGGGCAGAGCCGCAGGCGAACAAAAGGAGGCGGACACAGCCGCTCACATTAGATGGAAAAGTGTTGCGCATGTAGCTCAAGTGAACAAATGATTTTTGTTCACTGTGATTTTCACACAGGGCTTCAGGCAACGCCCTGTGACTGATCCAACCAGTGTAAACTACCATGGTGCTTTAAGACATAATACTTAGCTGCAGAAATACACATTAGATAATCATGCTTTATGTACTGGCTCAGAGGTGGTAATGTTAGGTGATTTGTAAGCACCTGTGTATATGATTTTGTACGTAAAGTGGAAGAGAGCATTTATCAGGCTCTTTTGTCCCTCATCCAACAGACTATCTGCAACCATGAGCGACAAGCCCGACATTTCAGAGGTTGAAACCTTTGACAAGAGCAAACTGAAGAAGACAGAGACACAGGAGAAGAATCCCCTGCCTTCAAAAGAAAGTAAGGTTCACATTCCTGCAGTCACAGTGGGGGTGTGGGGGATGGGGGAGTGTGTGATGCTGATACATTACATCACATTCCTGTCTGTGTCTGTGCTGAACATAACTGTCTTCAGTTCAGTGGAAGTCTAACACTTTTTCTTTCTCTCTTCTAATCCACAGCCATTGAACAGGAAAAGGCAGCAGCGTCGTCGTGAAGCCCATCCCTCCCGTCATGCACTGTACACCCCCCCCTATTGCATTGCCTTGTTTTCAGTCACCTCTTTTAGCTGTATAACTTTGTAACCGAAAATATGAAACGACAACAATAACCAAGCTGCACAGCCTGCGGACAGATGTTGCCTCCGTTAGGGCAGTCGGCCCCTGTCCCCTTCAAAAAAACATCACCCAGATATTTACCACCATCATGTGACGTGCTCGTCTGAATGTTGGGAGATGAGGAAGATCTGTATGATGCGGGAGATCGGAACTGAAGACAGAAGATGTACCTAGAAGTGCACGTCTCCCGTTTGATACCACCAACATTGTTGTATGGCAGAGAGCCCTGAGGGACAGGGCGTGGCCTGCATCCCAGGAAGGCCACCATCGTCTCACCACCACCACCACGACCCAACTTCCTGTGTAGCTGCTTTCGCGCCAAAGCTGAGGCGTCAAGCTTTTTGTTTTTATTGTTTTTTGTCTTCTAATTTTCGGAAAATGCACAACTTTTTATGTACGCTGGCCAAAATGTAAATGCCCCAAAAATTGATAATGTTGTGTGTCACAATGTTTCTGGGTTTTTTGTTGTTGTTTTTTTTACACAAGGATAAGAAAAGTGTAACGGATTCCATCTAGATCTGGGAGATACTCAAATGAACCTTGCAGTGATGTTATAAATTGTATCATACCTTTGCCCTTCTTCAGAGTGATTTGGGATAGCTTTTGTGCCACAATCTGTCTCTGAATTCTCTCAAATGAGGAAAAGTAAAAAATACTGGCAATTGATTCCATGTGTTTACTTTCCACCGTAGATCAAAATTCTTTAGAGTTTTGTAAAGTCCCAGCAGTCATGTTACTCTGCCACACACCATTATGAAAAATGGAAAACCGTGAAATGTTGTAATAAAAAAGAATTTGTTACTAAGAATTTGTTAATTCTTTTTCTGGCAGTACTACACAAATCCTCAAGAATGTGCACAGCAGCACCATCTTTGCTGAAAAATGTAGCCTCTTTCTCCTTTTAGATTCACATTCAGTCTCTTTCTCTCAATTCACTAATATTAGTTAAAGGATGTGACTGCTATATTTAAAGTGCCTGCAGCAGCCTTACAGGGATTTATTTGAGAAGGAGATGAATTCTTGTGCACACACAGAGAGAAATGGATATGGAAGCAGCTTGTTAGACCACCTGTCATGAAGGTCTTTGCTTCAAGAAGTTGTGCACACTGCTGTCAGTTGTCGCTCACTTTAAATCCAGTAATTACTGCTAACAACATCAAGGCATGAGAACTGCACAGTCCAGCAATGCAGGAAATAGGTTGTGCTTGTTGGAGAATGCAGTAGGTGGATTTCTATCATTTCAGGTTGCTTCAGATTAGCTGAATGGTCAAGTATAATGCTATTTATCCAGGTTAATCTGTGCCTTCTTTTTAAAATCCTGCAAAAAGTGCTAAGATAAGGAAGGAACACAGTTTTATCGTTTACATTCCTCAGCTTATCAGACATTTGTGAGCAGTGGCTTATGGGACAGCTGACCTAGAGTACAGGGTGTAGCCTCAGCGGGAGATTTACTCAGCCTCATGTACTAAACTGCCTTCGCCCTAAATTAGCCACCGCCTACAAAGTCTTAATTGCATTAACATGACATAGCTGACATCTCCTGTAAACGACATGCATTTATACCAATTAAATGTGGACATGAGCAATGTTAGGAAACATGAATGTACTGAACAAATCCCAAGCTTTCAAGCAAAGCTTTTATCCTCTATCTGATAAATATATGTTTTCTGTGGTGTCTTCTGGGGAAAAGGAGGCAAAGTTGCTCAGCTTTTTCCTCCAACAGCTCCATGATTGATCTCAGCTCATGTCCCGGTCTGCAAATCTTACATGTTAGTTAGTGTAAGTGGATTGGTGTTAAGTCAGTTGCTGTTAATAAGGCATTAATCTGCATCAAGGAGGAGGGGTAGATGTGGAGGTTAGTGGGCTATCGTTGAGAGACGTAGACTGGGCTGAGGCCTGGCACTCTACACCCTCGCTCAGTGGGATTACCGCCTCCCAACACCCATTTCTCCCCACGTGCTTGGTGCAGGGCTGCATCCTGAGAAAGTGATGGGGGATTTAAGGTGGAACAGCAGATGGGGTGGAGTCATCATCCACTGCCTTAGATATAGAGGGGGAAGGGGGGGTCAGATGTGTCAGCATTGAGTCTGTCCTACGGGTGTCCTGCCTGGTAACCCATAGCAACAGCTGCTGCTGAGTCACTTCCTGGGATTGGGCGCTCGGATGCGTGCTGTCCTTATGGAGATTTTTTTTTCTCCCTCATTGTTAAAGGCATTGGGTCTGTGTTTTGAGATTATAAACTCCTGTCTATATTTGGCCATCTGGCTGCAAGTTTCCACTAAAGGCATGTGTAGTGTCTTTAGCACCAGCCTATTTAACCAAAGGATTGATGGACTAATGCCTGCTGAATGGACATATGCCATTGTTTAAGCTCTATTTAGCACCCACATGCAAATGTAATATGGACACACTGAATGTCGATAAGCAAGTGTATGTGTATATGAAGAAAAAACATGGCACCATAGCAATGAAACACAGCGTGCCATTGCCATGGTATTTGTACCTTGAAAGCATATGACAAATAAACTTGAAACTATTGTTAATAGCAATTATTTACAAGATACTTAATCCAATTTCAAATTAAAAACAGGAATTTTAGCATATATGTAGAATACAAATATGAGTGAGTCTGGAATATAAGCTATTCACTACACATTTACATGCACTTCACATTTATTGAATGTAAGGAAAACTATTAATATAACAGCTTATTATACAATCATGACAAAAAAGAAGGTACACACTCTTTGACTTCTAAGAATTTATGCATCAGAACATAAAAAAAAAGATCTTGTCTTCACCAGGTAAACGCAGTCTAAAATGAATAACAATACATGACATGTTACAGCATTACATCATTTAATGACAAAAATTAGGTCAAAAATACTGAAACAGTTTGTGAAATATTACTCTTAGTTCTTCTGTATGAATTTAGGGGGTAAGTATTAGCCAGGTGCTGCTTAGAAACTGTCCTTGATTTATTGGTCATCAGCTGGTGTGAACACCTTTATAAAAGCAGTGGTTTTTGGAGTCTGCTGGTCTGGGATGTTCAGGTCTGTGTTAGAATGAAGCCAGAAAGAACAGGCATTGGCAGTGGGCTTAGAGAAGCAACTGTTACTGCTTATTGATCTGGGAAGAGTTCTAAGGTTGTTTAGGCCATTATTCTTCAGTGAGAAACATTATACACAAATGTAAGACTTTCAAGACAGTGGCCAGTCTTCTCAGGATTGGGTGTCCCAGGAAATACACTCTGAGGGCATATACCATGCAAAACTCTGGAAAACTACAAAAAACTCAAGAGCTCATGCTGTCAACCATGGTGTTAGAGGAGTGATGGTTTAGACTTGTTCTGCAGCCTCAGGACCCAGATACATAAACAAATTTACAACAGAATGGCAGAAAAAGAACATTTCAGACTTCAACCTGTTTGCAATGCTGTGCTGGGACATTACAACACACACACATACACAAATGCCTGCAAATATCAATGAACTGAAGCAATGTTGCATAAAATACTGGGCCAAAAAGTGTATGGCTGCAGTGAAAAACTGTCTGACAGTGTTGGATTAAAAGAGGAACACAATCAAGATTGACAAACAAGCTGATTAACAACAGCTGAATGAGCATTCAGCTTTAACATTATTATAGGTAAAAACAACATATTTGTATCATTGATATTGTGTTGCTATTTATATATTGGTGACATTTTATACCAAAAGCAGCCAAACAAACCACAACTCAACTAAAAATAACTAAAATATTCTGTAATTTAACACTTTTTATTGTAACTTTATTTTATTGTAACAGTCAGTACTGTCTGTACTTATGCTCAGTTGGACAAAGATGGTCAGAGGTGCTTACTGTGAAATTATTTCTTTACAGTGACCATCTCTGCTCTTAAGTCATTCAAATCCATCTGTTTGTGAAGCTCATTCAGTGTGTGTCCTTTTGTTGGATGTGTGTTGTGCTATCTGTGCACACTGTTTCCTCAGACCTGACCAGTCAATTATCTTTTTATCCCTCACTGGCAGAGAAAAACACTGGGTCTGCCGTGGATTTCCATGGCAACTACCCACCCAGGGGCGATGTTTGGCGTTGCTGGTAAAGCGGGATGTGTCCACCATGGACCGTGTGTTAAGACCTGACTGTTGTCTCTAATATGCTCTGAAATATCTGCCTTGTTTTCGCGATTACTGCTGGAGGCATGCAAACAGACAAGAGGACTAAACAGGAAGGAAGATGTTTGTTGGCAGCCTTTTTGTGTTATTTACCAAGCTTCCTGTCCAAGTTGTATGTCTGACGATTGTGTCATTGTTTACTGCTGCAAACATGGAGATATCAGCTCAACACTTGTGTGTCTGCTGCGTTGTTTGTGGTCATTAGATACAAATGTGGACCACTCATGTTTTTAGAGCAACATATGGTGATGCAGCTCCAAGACACTGAGGTATGAGCTGAGCTGCCAAGTTGAGGTCATGTGTGTCTGTGTGAGCTCATTGGTTGTGACTTCAGAATGTAATTCTACACAGCTGTCAAAGCGCCCAGGGACTCCCATATCATCATATGGATGAAAATAAAGGTTATTCCTTTAAACAAGACTGAAGCATGCATATACATTACTATTATTACATAATGGTCATTACATAATAATAGAAGCTGTATGTATATTACCTTTTTTTTTTTTTTTTTTTTTTTTACCTCACATAACCGGATCCACTGCACTGGAAACTTATATTCTCATTTCTTCATTTATTTTGGGAAAAGTACTTAATCAAAGGTGAACATTGGTTTTAAATTTAAATTTTAAGAAATTTTACTGATCATGTCCTTTTTGTGAAATGTGTTCACATATAAATGCTTTTCAGGGTTCAGAGCTTCAGCTGGAAAGAAGGAACAAACTTTTATAGCATCTCACTGATCGTACAAAGTGCAGAACACACACAAGCTGTATGAAAGAGCAGACATGCACTGTTGGCTACAGGAAGCACTGAAATAACTCAAAAGCTTATACTTCTTCTAATGTCATTGTAAGCTGTCTTGTTGCATATATGATCACATCAGATTCTGAGGATTGGTCTGTTCCATGGTTGCATAGCTGCTAATTACACCATCAAAGTGATGCATAAATACACAGCTGGCTTGTTAAAAATCAGTGGGACAGAGCAGGCGTGCATACAAGGTTTTTCAGTAGCAGGCAATGCTGTCTGTCTACAGCAAGGGTTGATTATCCCAGACATGCTCTATCAGTCTGGCCCCAGGTGGGGCCCCGATCAATGTGTCTAAATGGTGTTGATGTTCAGCATTGCTTGTAAATGCATCCGCCAAAGCATTGCACAGAATCAATGCAGCTGCACAAACACCAGAGCAGAGCTCTGCACACCACAGTGTCACACTGATTCATTGTGACTTGATGAGATGATCTTCACTCTGCGGTGTTGACTGACAGCAAGTGTGAAATAAAGTGTGGCACTCACTTGTGCAGTGAATGTGCAGAGCGTGAGCCCATGAGCTGATGCATGTGCACCATCATGTGTGCGTGAGTCACCTTGATGCATCAGTGAGGTAAAAACATGGAGAAGCTCTCAGCGGCTGCTATCCTGAGGGCTGATGTGGAGCGACAGCCATGACATTTCCTTTGAGCAGTGGCTGTGGCTTCCACACTGCAGATGAGACGTTTCCTCCTGCGCTTCAGGCACAAACTGGGCCACTCTGTATCTTCTTGTATCTTCTGTTTCACAAATGATGTTAGTGCCGCACACAATGAGTTCTGTTTTATGAAAACAGCAAAGATGTTGTTCAGTATTTACTTATTGCTAAACCACTGAAGTGGAGGCAAGGGGTATTGTTTTTGGTTTGGTTTGTTTGTGTGTTAACACTCTAGCAACAAAACTATTGGTTGAATTTGTACCAAATTGAGTTTATAGATTGCCAGTGACCCAGAATAGATCTGATTAAATTTTGGGAAAAATAGGTAAAAGTAAATAATTTTTTTTTTTTTTTAATTTTTAAAAATCTTTTGTTTTTCCCATTAACTTATAAAGGGCGAAATTTCAAATGTCTGTAGCAGCATAATTATTGGTTGAATTACAACCAAATTGGGTTCATAGATTGCCAGTGACCCAGAATAGGTGTGGTTACGCTTTGTGTGTGGAGGTCAAAGTTCAAATTTTTTATAATTTTTTCAAAAAATCTTTGTTCTTCTCCCATTTACTTAAAATGGCTGAAATTTCAAATATTTATAAAACATCAATTTTGTTTAGATTTATTTCAAACTTGGCACATAGAGGCAATTGATATGCTGACATCAGCATACGCATCGACATGGTGGCATCAGCTGAAATATTGCCAAAATAAGATAGTAAGCGCAAGGGATGGGGTTTGTTGGGCCTGGCACCACTTGTTAATTATTTAGTGTTTAACAAAAGCAAATGGAGGATGAAGTGTAGAGAAGAAATTATTGGATAAAATAATAGTATCAATAATTAAAGTGAAAAAAGTCAGGTATGGTCCAAACATGTACAATAAATCTCATTCATGCGTAGAATTAAGGTAGAGCCATAAGAGTCTCTTTGTTTACAGCACAAGTCCTTTATAGGCTATAATGAAGATTTCTTTGTGTCTCACACAAAGCAACAACAACAATAATTAAAACCGCAAGCGATGTCAATGGCCCTCGACCTCCCTTGCGATTGCCTTCCCACATGACCGCCGAAGCCAACCAACTGTCAGAGGACACCGTATTGCAGGCTCAATTCGACATCCTACAAGATACACTCACTTTTATATTTATGAAAACAAACACTTCATTGTGAGCAAACAATGCGTAGACAGAAATATACATGAGATACACTGTACACTATTGTTTAGAAGTATAAAAGTATAAAGGAACTGGGTAGAATCTGGGTAATTGGTGTAATGTGCTGAAGTAGTAACCTGCATTGTGCTGAGTAGAAGTAAACTTAAGGTGCAAAAACAAGTAATAAATAATAAAAATCAAGTAAAGCAAAAATAAATTTGTAGGGGGAGCTATAGTGCAAAATGTAAAATTTTTCTGATGAATAGGTGTAGGCCTGTGAGATTGACATCATATTCAAATTTGAGCCAAATCGGTGTTTCTATGTACAAACTGAAGCAATTTTAAGAAAGGTACATTTGTAGGGGGCACTATAGGCCCAAATGTAAAATTCTTGTGATAAATGGGTGTAGGCCTTGGAGTTTGAAAAGTGACCCAAATTTGAGCCAAATCGGAATGTGTATGTCCGAACTGAAGCTATTTTAGTAAAGGTGAATTTGTAGGGGGCGCAATAGCGCCAAATTTAAATGTTTTTCAATGAATGGGTGTAGGCCTGGGAGATTGACACAGCTTCAAATTTTAGCCAAATCAGTGATCGTATGTCTGAACTGATGCAATTTTTGTAATGGTAAATTTCCAGAAAAACTTTGCAAACTTTGCACCCTCCTCGCACAAAAGTGGTGACACTGATTCCAAAAATTTGGCTAACTTTTGATGCCCCACTTCTTTAGATGATGTACACCGATTTTCAGCTCATTCAGACAAACGCCCAGGACGAGTTTGTTAAAATACAATGTGAGTGAAAACACCAACTCAGCATTTTGGAATTTTCAATCAAAGATGGCGGACTTGTGGTTCGTTTAAGGGCATGGCAATAAAAATATTTTTTGTTTGTCTCCTGATGATGAATCTGTGCCAAGGTCCCATTGGCGTAATGTATTTCCACTTTTCCGGGGAGGCGCTGTCACCACATTACTGACATGTTTACCAACATGTACGAAACCTATATGTAAATTAAATTTTGCAAACTTCTGAATTTTGGGCAAAATTTGGTGAGTAAATGTTCAGGGGGTCAAACTTGAGCTCAAAGAACAGGAGAAGAAAAAATAAAGAAGAAGAAGATGAAAGAAAGAAAAAATAATAATCTGAGCAGGAAGAATTTGGCATTTCCATAGCAACCACATTTTTGGCCTTATTTGAAAGTTCTTGACCTCCCCCACATCACTGTGGGGTCCAATGTCACTTGCCGTGCATTTACACACGTGACTGATCCCAAGTGGGCGTGGCCCATTGACTCCCATACATTCCAAGCAGATGTAAATATGCGGTTTCTTTACATGTCATGCACATTTTTGGAAAGGGCTCACTGTCATGAATGTGAATATGAGTGAGACAGGTGACAGTCATCAATGGTGACCGCGTCACTGGCATTTTCGTCCCCATGCCACCGCTGCAGACTCAATAGGCCCTGCGCCGACGTTACTCAGCTCGGGCCTAACAATAACAACAACAACAACAACAACAAAACATTAGTATTGACTCATCAATCATCAATATCAGACCAGAACACGTCTGCTGTTCACTTCCAATATATTATTCACATTTTGAATTTTCAACATGAATGTAAAATGTTGCAGTTAAGACACTTTTCTTCACTGTGTATGATATCAAGTCAGTCCTCTCCACAGATGTAGGGTCTATTGCCTTGCCCAGATCTGCACCAAAGATGTATCATATTGATTTCATGTCCAACAAAATTTCCCAAAAGCTTTACAATATGTCTTGTTTATTGTCTTCCAAAGTGTTCATTTTCTGCATTCTAAGAAAGCAAACAGGAAAAAAAAAAAAATTAACGAAGTGGTTATTGCTACAATACTGTGGGACTACTTCCTCATTTGTCTATTACCACAGAGCTAATCAGCACCCTCATTATATCATGTATTGACTGGTAACCTGTCTACCTGTCACCCTGCTGTCACAGGACTGTAGCAATAAGCATCACACATGCCATGGGCCTATCCGGTTACAGGAAAAGGCTAGGGTACCAGTTACTGGAAGCTGGTTTGTGCACCTATTCTTAGGTTCAGCATGTAGGCAACCAATGAAACGTGGCAACTATTTTACCTTGAATGATGAATATAAATCAGCCATTGGGCCGATATTCAGAGTGGAGAATTTGAATCATTTGATTGGCTATGTGGTGATAGACAAACTGATATTTCATGCCACTGTACTGTGGCAGTAGCCATTGCCTATAATTAAACCTGTAGATAACATCAGCAAGATGAAATAAGGTGCATCATATATAAATGGATTGAGCTACAGTATATACTTTACATACATTAAAGACTGTTAAATTATTGTATCATAGCATGGTAAACTTTGATATTAACTCCTTTTCTGTGACAGTATTAAATAATAGATAAATGTCTTATCCTACCCATATGCAATAAAAATCAAATAAGGTTGCGTTCCATAGTGAATGCATCTAAATTGTCATATTCTGCATCCTGCATCATTGGTTCATCCTAATTTGATGATGTGGTCAATATATTTACTTTTTGAGCTTCTAAAGGTACAAACTTATGACTTACTAGGTACATTTTTAAAATAATCCATTCTCATAAAAAACTGAATTGAAAACAGGAACTTCTTTAATGCTGTATCACATATGCACTAGGAATATTTCCATGTGCACAGGCAGGTTCTCTGTGGATCATTGGAACCTATCCAGACAGGCAGCATTAATCTGCTGAATTGGTGGATAGTTAGATAAAATTCCACATATTCTTCACCTACAGTACAGCATGTGCAGCTCTGCATATGCAGGTGAAATGCCCAAGGACAGACTTTCAACCCACTGTCTTTGTGCTGCAAACACTGATTGATGATTCATTTGTTTCACTTCATCCTGACTCGTACCGTGGGCGACTGTGAAGTGCTTGATAAAGTTGCTCATTTGCTGCTGTACGTTAGAAACACTGTTGGTTCACCACATGCTGACAGCTTCAACCAGGAATGAGTCAGTTTGTGTCTGCAGGACGGAGTCTGGATTGGACTAACAATGACTTCATGTTATATGTTCAAACCAAACCATCAAGCACCACGCATTGAGGGTTAGGGTTATGGTTAGGGTTAAGATTAGGGTCAGGGGTTACGCTTATGTGAACCGGATATCTTGGCATAAACTGGTATGTGACCAAATGGCATTGAATAACATGTGAAAGGATGAAAATGCATATGTATAGCTCGCCAAATGCCATAAGAACTGATGTGGCATAGACCATGATTTCATGAGATCAGTCTCTCAGTTGTATTATTAATGTGGAAATAAAAGTAAAAGCTCTGCTCTAAAAACCTTTCTAGTAAAAGGTTCACTTGAGGTCAAATACTGTTATTGATATAGTAATAATGTACGAGAGGAGGATGATGATATTTAGGGAAAATGCTCAACATTTTTGTGACTGAAGTTGAGAATTAATGAGGGCAAAATGAAATATTCGCAGAAATTATAGTCATAAATTTGCAAGAAAGAAAAAGTCACGTTTTGATTCAAATCATAAATTCATGAGCAAAAATACATATCCTTTTCTAATAAAGTAGTAAATTTACATGAAAAAAAATCAGAAAATAGGAAGCAAAGTTTGTCATAAATACAGATAAAATCCTGCAAAGCATGATAGTTGACTGGGTTTTATGAATTCTCATAAAACTTTGCTTTGATTACTAGATGCTTTCTCATATTTTCAGCACAACCATCAACTGTATAAACACCAGGAAAAATGAATTAAAGCCACACTGCAGCTCATTCATTCATTCATTCATTCATTTTCCATACCCGCTTTATCCTCACTAGGGTCACGGGGGTCGCACGGAGCCTATCCCGGCTACTTAAGGACGTAGGCAGGGTACACCCTGGACAAGTCAAGGGCTGACATATAGAGACAAACAATCACTCTCACATTCACAGCTACGGGTAATTTAGATTAGCCGATTCATTATCAGTGCATGTCTTTGGATTGTGGGAGGAAACCGGAGTACCCGGAGAAAACCCACGCAGACACGAGGAGAACATCCAAACTCCACACAGAAAGGTCCCAACACTGCAGCTCATTACCCAAAATGTAACTACATAACTACATATCAATTATGTAAAAAAAGAAAAGAAAAAGAAAATAGCAAACACACAATCAAGCAGGTTTTCTAGTACAAAATAGAAAATGAAGGAAAAGTTGCTTGTACACTCATCTGCTTAAACACCTCAGAGTACTTAATTACAGTACTGCAATAAAGCACTTAAATCATCCATGTTTCTTTAGTTTTGCTCATTTAAGCTCAAGATGCATCCATACTAGAGACATTAATCTGTTGTGGAGTTATAGGGATTATCTGACAACTAGTTTTAGTATTCCTCCACAAGAGTGGTTTTAGTATTAGTATTTTTCATTCATTTCCATTTTTTTTGCTCAGCTATGACTCTAACTGGAGTGTGTATGTATACATATGTATATACATACTGTATATATGTATACACACATACACACACACACACACACATGCAGATTCATTTACAGTGAAGATCAATATTTGCAGCCCTCAAATCTGTATTTAATCTTAGACTTTGCTGTGTCAAAAATAAACTTTTTATGTTTTTTGGAGTCACTGATACTTAACTTATTTATGTTCTCCATGACTTAACTACACTAACAGTACTTACTTTTATTATATTTCATACACCTCTGTTGGCATCAAACTTATAATTTATCTGTCTGTTCATTCTTTTGCATCGTTTCCACATGCTCGGAGGAGTCGTGTTAGCACAAACATGTGCCGAGTATATTATGTTTATCTGGAGACCCAGAGGTGAATTGCATTTCATGAACGCCTATCTCATGGCTCATCTTTATTTCCCCTCAGGGCATGAATAAAATCTCTTTGTGGTGTTAAATCATATGGAGTATGTGACACGAGACTTGAAGAGTTACTCAAATATGGTTGCTCTAAGGCGTCATTGTGCAACACCTTGCTTGGAGTGAAGTTAACTCAGGATACGGCGACCATGGCCTTAATGAGTCATGTGGTAAATGGTGTGAGTTGCACAAAGCTCAGGGGAGTTCACTGCAGTTGTGTTGAATATGTTTTTACGCAGGCTTCAGGAGTCCAGGCAGACACCACACCAATAATCCACTTCACTTCATGTCACTGATAGAAATGTTTGATATGCTGTTTATTTTTTTATTTCCCGTTGGTGAGGCCAGTTCAGCTGTGATAAGGCCCGTCTGCATGACAGTGAGTCACACTGGGCCAAGGTCAGTGTGAAACTGTGTCAACAACAGCAAGGCAGACACTTAGATAGCAACATAAAAAAACAAAGCACCTGGAGTCCTGCCATTGCAAAGAGGTTTGTAAGTAGATTGTAACTAAAGCATTAGTCTAATGTTACAGAGCTATTGGTAGACAGATAAACAGAGAAGTATAAAGTACTGGAGTAGAGGAGTGGAGTAGAAGTACAAGTGCTATATCAAAAAACTGACTTGAGTGAAAGTCGAAGTGTTCTTAAACATCATACTTAAGTGAAAGTACTAAAGTATTCACATTTTTTTGTACTTAAGTATTGCAAGTAGAAGTATGTA
>JAQQZY010000013.1:19051637-19062252 GCA_030068375.1 Ostorhinchus rueppellii | reverse complement strand
GGTCTCTATCAACTCGTCTCAGGTCAGAGAAGGACATATTTCAGTATGAAAACACGGTGGACTGTTCCTTTAAAAATAAACACAAAAAGGCCACAAATTAGAAACAACACTGACTTGAATGTATTATTAGTTATTGCACATTGTCAGACTTAAAACTGACTATCCTAATAGGAGAGATTGCAGTCCTATTAAAACCACATATTTTTATATCATAGCCAATACAGAGTATAATCAAGTATTCAGTAATTAATAGGACTAAGCATGAAACACTTGTCATTTTTAAATGATGAATTGACTCTAAATATGTATGGATGAATGGATAGAAGTGGGGAGGTGTGTGGAGGGGGGCAAGTTCATTCGATCCAGCAGAATCTGCAGAAGGAGATTTGGTGCTCTGTGAAATGTAATTCTGCACTGTAGTGACAGCAGCAGCTTTTGATTTAGGATGTTTTGTCTGTTACTCTCTGAATGAGGTGATACTGTGAATCTATACAGCTCAAGAGTCAATGAGATTGGCTCTGTACATGACATGATTTAGATGTGATTGAATCTTCAATCCCCTGGCTTGGGTGCGGCGGCTGGCGTCCCTAGCACCCTGGGGCTTATGCTCGGCTGCTGTGGGGCCTCCGCCTGAGTCCTTTCTCGGCCACCCTCGGGGCAGGTGCAATGTTGCCCTTCGGGGGGTGGGTCGGACCCCCCCTCCTCTGTGTGTGTTGCCTGGGCCTTGGGGCCCTCTGTGCTGGCCCCTGGATCTTGGAGTGGTTCTGGTTGTGGTGGCATGTCTGTGTTCACCTTGGTGTCTGTGTTCTCTTTACTTCAGTCTGTCACAGCAGATTCATGTGAACAGCTGCTGTTGTGTGGATTTGGTACTGGTATTATTTGTATTATTTGTTATTTGTGCTGTTGTTATTTACTGTATGATGTTTTGTTCATGTTTTCTGCTCTTATATCTCTCATTTAACAGGTCCTATTTATTTGGTTTCATTGTGGTTTCTTTCTTTGTCCAGTTTACTCAGTTCTGATTCTAGTTATTGTTCCCATTATAATTCTATCCATAGTTGTTATTGTTAGTATTAGTCATATTGTCTTGTGAGGGTCTCAACCACCTCCTTTCCCCTTCACTCCTTCCTTCTCTCTTCCCTCTCTCTTCTCCTCCCTCCCTGTCTCCTCATGTCAGGTCCAGCATTGAAATGTGATTCAACAAGACAGTAGAATATCAAGGGAAGCCTCAAATACTTTATGAAGCTTCCTTTGGCAAAGCAAATTTGTTTAGCACCAAAAGGCAGCCAGACTACTATTCTGCTGTGAGGATACTGGACAAGACAAGTTAAAAAAAAAAAAAAAAAAGAATTTCTAATAAATGATTCTCACTTTCAATATTATTTAAGCACCACTACACACATGAACAACATGTTAAATACATACTTGATGGTAGTTTTGTTTGTTTGTTTGTTTGTTTGTTTTTTTTTTGGTTTTTTTTTTACCATGACGCTGGTGCTAAACAGCTGACTCTTCAGCCCTTTAATCTGTTCCAGAACACATCCCTGTTCAGACTGATAAGTGAATCTGGATAGTGTGGTCAGACCACTTTCAAAAGCATCCTGAGAGGTTGGACTTGAATGTGGCAAGTACGGTTATATAGTCTCTAAGTCTGCATCTTGACACTTCTCAGTAGTGCAGGTCTTGTTTACTGTTCAGAGTAACAGGCATGAACTGGGTGGACAGAAATAGCTACATGTTACGTGTGGTATTATTATTGTATGTAAGTTTTATATTTATTGAAGCAATCGCTATTTCAAGGCAGTGAATATAGTAATAATTGTAATAATAATTTGTTTCTGCAATAACTGGGAGATTTTTATTTTGTGTTCCAATGTTATAACTGTCACCTTCTCACCATTTCATGTAGTATACTTCAGTCATCATTAAATTTCCAAATCTTAAATATGAGATGCAAATGAAGCTTCTTATCCAATTGTTCTTAGGACTATTAGTCCTCTCTCTCTCCTTTTTCTTCACTACACACAACTGTTCTGTTCAAACTCCATCAGACCCAGTTGGTTTTAAACAACTGTATCAGGGAAAGTCCTGAACTAAACATCACTTCACAGCTCACTGTGTCTTTTCAGATGTGTCACTATGGCATCTACTCGGTCAGATACAAGATGAGTGTGGCTGAATTGTGTCACAGCTCTGTTCTGTCTCTGTCCAGATCCTCCCTTTGTTTATGCTGTTCTGTTTAATAACAGATTTCACCCTGTCAGTCACGGTGGTCTGTAAAATCTGTGTCCTGTAACTGTTTCTGTCACATGCAAAGAAAGAAAGATTCACAAATATGCATGGAAATCATGTCTTCTGACTAAAAATAATTCCCTAAATAGGGTCAATGAAGGTGTAATAAAAAACATGAGATATAAATGATGTCTTTAGTTGCCACGTCATCTTAAGTTAATACACTTTTTAATCCACCACATGTATTTTATGGTTACTCTTAACTTGTGTAAGTAAGTTAATTAAAAATGACCTTACATGTATTACATATATACAACTATTATACATTATTTGTTTCCTTGTAATACTTTGGTACAGTTTAATATTGATTGTGAATGTATTCTCTAATTGTTGTCCACCAGTGGGCTTTTTTTTTTTGTTTTGTTTTTGTTTACCTATTATTTAATAAATAGTATACTTCATAATGACATCTTTACAAATGGTGCTTTTTATTTACGTTGCATCTAAAGGGCCTATAATTATAGAAAATAAAACTATTGTGTTTAAATTTGACTTCAATCTGTATACTTCCTCTGCATCAGTGAAACTAAAATAAATGTATTGCACACATTTATCTTTTAGGTAAGTGTTCTGCTTCCATAATGTTACAATAACATACCAAACAACTCATCATAATAATTATGTTAAAGTATTCAGTTTATCGTTTCATAATTAGCAACATTTCACATTACTTCAATAAATTGATGATTTTTTCTTCTCACATAAAGTGTTTCCTGTTATAACTATTTTCTATTCGATGTTGTAATGATGTGAAATTAAATTTTTATAATTTGTAAATATCACTGAACATAAAAATATCTTGTTATAAGATTAGAAACATTATCTTTATCATATCACCATTATCATACATTACCTTGCTTTCTACCTCTTATTGTAGTATGTTTTGTTTATTTATTTATTTATTTATTTATTTATTACATGTCCAGCGCAGGAGAAACAGAGACATTGTTTTCCAGGACATGAAAAGCACAATAAAGAAAAGAACATTGGATGCGCTGGCCGCATGATGGTAGGAGGCGTGACACGTCGGGTCATATGAGCGTCATCAGTGGCTCCGAGGCGGATACGGAGCCGCGAGGACACCGGACAGTATCAGCCTGGACCGGAGCTCTACGCCACCGGCTAACAGCGGCACCCTGCATTGATATTGGAGAAAAATGTTGCTGTGGAAACTGTGCAGACACCTCAAGCTGACAGGTAAAGTTACGGTAAGGATAAATCCTTTTGTATCCGTTAAAACTGTCCCTCGTGGTGCGGTCAAGTCATGCGTCACTACCACAACACCAGTTTAATACTATAGTTCTATTTATCGGACAAAGCGAATTATGGTGCTTACTTTAATGTGTTGTCCAAATCATAGACAACGACTTGATAGCAGCTATGATAGTCTACGATAGTAAGACACGTTAGCTGGAATTAATTGTAGTTTTTGAACACACGAATTCACTCTTTTTGCAGAAATGGGTGCCACCAATCATAAATGTCTGCTGGATGAAATCAAAGGAGAATCAACACTTTAGCACCAGACAGGCTACTATATCCACAAACAAAACTATTTATTTTTACCCTCCACATTTTTAACAAAAGCAGAAGTAAAAGAAAGAAAGGAGAAGTTAGGGTGACAACATGGATCTTAAGCAGAAACGCCCAGTTTTGACAACATGTTAGAATACTGACTTAAAGAGATGATGGATAAAACTGCAAACAATAAATAAGAAGGGTTTTTATAGTTTTGTTAAGGTGAGCACATAATTTTTATGACCAACTGCAAAAATAATTAATGGATAAAGAAAGAAAGAAAGAAAGAAAGAAAGAAAGAAAGAAAGAAAGAAAGAATGACAAACTCAGTTTTGCTCACTTCCCGTGCCAGCTGACCTATGGACCTAAGGTATGGGCGTGTTTATTTGTGTTTTAGAACAAAAACCATTTAACACTAATAATGAAATATTATTGTGGTTTGACTGAACCATTATACTTGAAAGAGTTGTTTCACTTTATTGTTTATATCCAAGTTTTTTATTGATGGGAAATATACACCTGCATGATTAGGAGAAAATTCCTACCCATTATAAGCGAGCATAATGCACATTTTCACGTGGTTGGTTCGGAGGATGTTTCTCTTTTTTTCCAAGGAGTGCTGCCTTAAACTTAAATTCTAGCCATCAGCTGAAGGAGGCACATGACTTGTGTATGACACCCACCGTGAGTGTGTGTTCTGTCCATTCATCCATGTCTCTCTTAGCCTCTGAAGAGTATTACTGGTTTCTACAAGAAAAGCTGCAGCTTAAAGTTCCCACTACAAAGACAACATTTCTACAATTTGTTTTTTGTTTTTTTTTTCTGATTAAAATTTTGGTATTTGTAACAACACAAATCCCTTTACTAATAAAATGTGATGCACAGTGACTAATAATACAACTTTAACCAACACACATTTGTAGTTAGGGCTGGGAATAAATAATTCTTTTAAGTGTATGTATAAATACAGTGCAAAATCCTAGTTGAACCTTGGGCTTTTTTTCTAAAGTTCTAATGACTGCATGTTTGCATTTCTCAGTCTCTGCATTAAGATACAATCTGTATATATGGAAAATATGTACAGCAGTGAAAGCAAAGGTTTCAGGGAAAAACTTATGTAAATCAAAGTGCAAGTGTTTAGTGTGACCTCCCTTTGTGCCTTTAACACTTTAGTTCAGCCAATATGACATTTATTGCTTTCATTTTTTTTTTTTATGGTTCATACCTTGTTTCATTCAGCACATGTCAGATGTTTCTAATTGTGTCGCTTCTTGTCATGGGGTTACAGTAGTGACTTTAACATTTAGAACCCATTTAGTTCAGTTTTTTGTATGTCACTTAAGGCTGTGCACACCAGTGTATCTTGTGTTTTCTTGTATTTGAAAAAAGAAACTGATTAATAAATATGCATGTTTATTTCAACTGTTCAAAAACAACAAAGCTAAAGGTGACCTTTGCATGATACTGTGTGTTTTCTTTTGTTCTTTGGGTGTCTTGTTAAATAAAAACTCAGATTGTCTTTTTGTAATTTTTTGTCATGTCTTTTATTATTTTTTGTCTTGTTCTGTGTTTTACAACAGTCCTCCTTATCGCTCAACAGTTTTCATGTGGTCTCATTCATTGCAAGTTCTTATTTTAGTTTTTTTAAACGCGTTTGCAATTTTTTCATTATAGCATCATTTTTGTCTTGTTTTGTCTTTCACAAATAATCTAACACTACAAACAACCTTCTTCAACTTTTACTGAATACCCAAAATCATACTAAACTTGAAGAAATAATGACAAGTGAGAAGACAGTACACCCCGGTCACTGATGATTTTCCTGTAAGAAAAGTCATTCTTGCTCAGATGCCCGTCTGCTCTCACTTTCTCATCTCTGAGATTTGTTATGGTATGTTGGTGGAATAACTGCCTTTCAGTTATACTAGTCTGAAGAGCAGGCTAAGGTGTGAATTATTCTGATGGGATATATAAATAAAGATTGATTGATTGATTGATTGATTGATTGATCAATGTCAATTTTTTCTGTCTGGAAGTGGGTGAAATCCTCCTATACATGTGAAGTTCAATTCTTAATTGGTTCGTTCTATCTCTGTTACAGATCTTTGATGAAATGAGCCATGTGGTATTATCATGGTAAGTATCTTGTTATTTATTTAGGACTGTGTGTGAGGCAGTTAGCTGATCCTATGATTAATCTCCATGTGATCTACACAGATCATTTCATGTATACTACATGCACTGTAGAAAGTTCATTAGTGGCATAGTGTAATGAGTGGGCTGTGACTGTTTAATGCGTTTAGTCAGTCCACTGACTTTAATCAGTTTTCATCACAGTCTTAGTACGAGTTGAGGACATATGTAAACAGTGTTACAGTCTGTGTGTGGCTTCAGGAGCTGTTTGTTCTTATCCCAGTTTATCACTGCTTCATCTACAAGACCAAAGGACAGTGAAGCTGAAAATGATCATAAATACCGACCTACACATGTTTCTATTTCTTCATTATCCCTCAGCCGTCAGTTGCAGAGGTATTGTTGTACCCAGTGGAATCTGTCCATGCTTCTGTGTAATTGTCCATCAGTGTCAATGTGATTACTCTTCACCAAATTGTTCGATCTCCTTCATGTTTAGTATTAAGGTGCAACTTGGGAATATCGTGGACAAGTACTTTGGGCATCAAACTTGACCTTCCTTTTCAATGTCAAATTGGGGTTGAGGCATCACATTTGGATGCTAATGTTTACCTATGTTTTCAAGTCTTTCTGGTCACTGCATGGTCATGGGGTCAGGTAGGAAAAGCTAGAACACAGGCGAGATGGGGTCATTACAACATTCAACATTGTTCTTTTAACCAGTGAAGTGATTTGAGCTTGAAAATGAAGGTAAAGGTTGACACGCAAAGAAGTGATACCAGAGCTTTCCAAGTTGCACATAAATACCAAATCTGAAGGTGATGGAATGGGATGATTTGGTGAAAAGTAATCATGTTGACACTTGACAAACATACACAAAGATGGACGCTGCAGGGTACAACAATATCCCTGTGGTTTTTGGTCAGTCAAGGGGTAAAAGCAACATTCTTGAAAGTTCCAAACTATCAGATAAAGCCTGACACAGGCTTATTCATTATGAAATTGCAAAGATGGAGCAGAATGCTTATGTTAAAGTGAACAAATGAGACCAGAGAGACTCCTGGAAAATAATGATTGGAGAAGATCTCAATGGTATTACACTTTGAGATACTTCCATATTGCTTTCTTTTGGAACCTAACCCTACATCCTTGCCCTTTTCTCTTTGTTGTTCAGATGAGCCCTTTGAATTTTCACCCATCTACCCATTTATCATCACCGTACAGCTTCCATCCTCCTTGACCAGTTTACATGAGACTAATATTATCACATTATCACAGGAGTGCTGAGTTCAAATCATGCTAGTTCCCTGTGAATAGAGCTTTACCCACACATGACACAGTTGCCAATTTTTTAATCACACAGGTTATGGTTTGGCACAGTTTACTTCCTGTGCAATGTAATCGTGCAGTCTCGTTGTGAGTCTTATTTTCTTATTTGTCTTTCAAACTGATTTAAAATCCTTTCTCTTTCAGATGTTTTCTCCACTGTAGTTATCTCCAAATTGTTGGTCAAGGATTTCACTACAGGCTTTCAAAACTAAAAGTGTCCTGAACCCTCTGAAAGTAATCATGATGTCTAAATCAGCTCTTGTGAAAGTGATCCTTTTGGGTGATGGTGGCGTTGGCAAGTCATCGCTCATGAACCGTTATGTGACCAACAAGTTTGACTCACACCTCTTCCACACAATAGGTGTGGAGTTCCTCAACAAGGAGCTGGAGGTGGATGGCCAAAGTGTCACTCTACAGATCTGGGACACAGCTGGCCAAGAGCGTTTCCGAAGCCTCCGCACACCTTTCTACCGAGGCTCGGACTGTTGCTTGCTTACATTCAGCGTGGATGATGGGCAGAGCTTTCGCAACCTGGCTAATTGGAAAAAGGAATTCACCTACTACGCTGATGTCAAGGACCCTGACAATTTCCCCTTTGTGGTGCTGGGAAACAAACTGGATGTCCCAGAGCGACAGGTGTCAGGGGATGATGCCCGAAAGTGGTGCCGTGAGAATGGTGGACACCCGTACTTTGAGACAAGTGCTAAAGATGCTACCAATGTGTCATCAGCCTTTGAGGAGGCAGTACGCCGCATTCTGGCACTAGACGACAGAGCTGATCACCTCATCCAGACAAACACAGTGGATTTACAGAGGAAAAGTCACCCGGACCCATCCTGCTGCTGAACTAAGACATGCATGTGACTCTGGAGCTCATGTTTGGCTTTTGTTGTAGCCACATAATGTTTGACTGGTTTGTGGTTGCAAAAAGAGGAAATGTTTCTTTAGTAACTATATGTTACCACCGATTAGATGTTTAAACAGGTTCAGCATTGGTTTAAAGTTCATAAAAAATAATAAACGTAAAAACAACAAACAAGGGAACATTTCACTTTCTTTTCCTAGTTGTGGACTAGGGATGGGAATTGATAACTATATAATTGATAACATTATGGATTCTACTTATCTCTCCAGTTCATTGACAAAGTTTATAAGAAAAAACTTTTTAAAAAACTGAGAAAATACATGGCATTAGGTATCAAAACCAACTCCTACTACTAAATGGGCCCCAGGGCCAAACTATTAAACACTGTAGTACTGATAAGATCAGACTTTTATCACTTTTATCAGTTTATTTATTCTTAATGGTAAGCTGTGTTTCTGTCTAAGATGTTTGTCTGTGATGCAGTTTTTCACTTTCAGTCCAGATGAGAGACCTGGGCATGGGTTGAGATCTAGATTTGAGTCTCTGAGGTGCAGGTCATCTCACTGAAGGTCTGAGCTGCTCAAACACCAAGACATCCAAGAAACAGTGGGTAGTGTTCACCAAGAACTGCACAGTAAAAAGTGGACAATTCACTCCATGACACAATTATTCTTTGATTGAGAAAGATCTAAATTTAGAGTCTTTGTCAGTATACATAAGGGAGAGTCAAAAAGTTCGACAAATGCTGTGATAAATGACAAACACTATAAAGATGAAACTTGGGTCAACCAGTTTGACCCAGAGAGAAAAATTCAGTGAAAACAGTGCAGTGCTTCTACACTGTATAAATTCAAGGCAGAGAGGTCCATTAAATACATTTTACTACAATAGTTTTAATGTCTGAATTTGCTTGATAACTTTTTGAATCCCTCATATTCTGCATCTGGACAAGCAACACAAGATTAAATAAAAGATTGACCCTCTGCTTTTAACCCATCAATATGCAGGAACACACCAAACTGGAGCAGTGGGCTTGCATGTGAAGCAACCCTGGGAGCAAATGCTTTCCAAGTTGCACTTAAATACCAAACACGATGCGATCAGATTATTTGGTAAAGAGTAATCGCATTTATACTGATGGACAAAATAAAGAGAAATACAAGGTATAACAGTGCAGTACTGATGACCAGCTGAGGGGAAAAAAATTATATTCTTCAAAACTTTGAAACTGTCAGTTAAAGCCTGACAGAGCCTGGCCATATTATTGAAGAAAAAAAATGTAAAGATGAAGCGAAATACTTATTAGAAGAGTGAAGTAAACAAATGAGATCAGAGAGAGTTCTGGAAAATAATGACTGAAATTTGTTCACCGTTTGAACTGTTACCCCAACGTAAAGAAGAGAAGAGTCTGTGAAGAATATGGATAAAGTTCTGGATCAATAAGCAGTAAGGTTGTACTATATTGGAAAAAACTTGACATTGTGATTTTTTAAACCCTGCGTTAAATATTGTATAAAGTATAAAAAGTCTAATAGTATATAAAAAGTTGTACAGTGTTGACATAAATGGTCAAATTATATTTCCTCTTGTGGCGACAGGTGCAAGGCACTGTCGACACAGACCGCATGCTTCAATATCATCCTTCTTGTAGCCTAAATAATTCTTGATAACTGATGTTGCTTTTCTTTTTTTGCCCCGGCTTCGTTTTACAGTGATTTCCTCTTCTTTGTTGCTCATTTTTCAAAGTTTTTATCAGTGACTCGCTCCAAACTAATAAGGGTATGGGTCATAAGGGTAATAAAGGTGGTAATAAATGGTCACATACCCTTAAATTAGAGGTGATCATGTTGAGTTCATTTGCCTACTACATTGCAGGACTTGCGATGTGACGATTGCGCACACATACATTGTGATGTCAATGCTCAAATGACACATTGAAAAACAATATTAAAAAAAAAACATGTTCAAAAAGGAGTGAGATGAAGTTCAAATTACATACCACTGCCCCCCTTACCTTTTTTATCGTCCATAAATTCCATGACAGTTTCCCAATGTAACTGAACATATTAAAAATAACCTCTGTCCATTTCATAACAGTATTATGTCAGATCTGCACCCGGGGTGAGGACTCAAATACAGAGATGGACTCGGGAGATCAGAATAAGGAGTAAGATACAATTTATTCAACCAATCAGTAATAAACTGAATCTGTGTCTCTTCTGGATCTGAAGGGAAGAATCCGGGGTCATTGTCTGGGTGCGGGCTGGGGTTCGTATACCGGGTGATCAGATAATCTGGCGTAATACTTGAGGGATAATCAGGCTCTAGGTCAGCGGACAGAAAAAGGGTCAAAAACACAAAAAGTGTCACGTGGGAGAATAAGGATCCAGGAGCAGGGCTAAGTAGTACAAACAAAAACTCTTTAATGAACAAGTCCAACAACAGGAAGCTGTGTGGAGACACCACACCGGAGTAAGC
>JAQQZY010000013.1:19015479-19029424 GCA_030068375.1 Ostorhinchus rueppellii | reverse complement strand
GTGTGTGTGTGTGTGTGTGTGTGTGTGTGTGTGTGTGTGTGTGTGTGTGTGTGTGTGTGTGTGTGTGTGTGACATTAATTACTTTATGACTCAGGGAATAAGATGAGACGGTCCTGGCAGATAAAGAGGACTGATGAGATCAGCTGATAAAGCTGCAAAATGCAACAACCTGCTTTTCGGTCTGATTCTGAGACAAGTGTCATTTATAATGTTATTATTTGACTATTCAGTTATGGCATTAAAGTTAATGGTAACACTTACTTCATTATAACACACTGTGAACATACACTGATCAGCCATAAAATCATGAACGAGACTATTCAAGTGGTAATAATATTGATTATTTTGTCACAACACTCAATGTATTAAGCAAAAAGTGAACATTCAAGCAGTAAAATAGGAAAGCAAAAGGCCAAATATTACTGATGATGACATGAGCATTCCCATTTGGGTGTTCCTGGTCTGCAGAGGTTAGTACTTATCAAAATGGTCTAAGGAAGGATAACCAGATGTCAACCAAAATGACCATCTGTGGGATGTGTTGGACAAACAAATCACTGAGGCCCCACATTGCTACTAAAAGGACTTAAAGGATCAGGTGCAAACATTTCAGAAACCAGCGTACCATCAGGAGTCTCAGGTCAAAAAGAGGGTCCACAAAATATATGGCAAGTGGTGATAGCATGATGTTCCATTAGACACTTGGCTGAACTGAACCAGTACAGACCAGATCAAAACACCACGAAATAGTGACCAATTAATGCAAATAGTGACTGAAATACTATGAAATGCAAGTCATACAAAACTATGTTATGATAAATGTTCTAAAATGTTCTGAATACTTATGAATAGCTATAATTATATCATATTGTAACACTTTAAAAGCATGTTAAAGACATGCTTATAGACATATGCAGAGACATATAGACATGTTATAATGATGGAAATTGGCTTAATAATGAGCTAATATTATGATCCAAAAACAATGTGAATGAACTTAAGTACTTATGACTATGATTATACAGTACTGTGGGTGCATTTTAATGTGTTTTGAGCAGGTTTATACTGTGTTGTAATTGCATTACAGATGTGGGCTTTTTCTACTGCTGCAAAGATAGTACAGCATGGAAAAGAAAGCATTACTGAGTTACAGCTGATCAGTAACAAGCTAAAACAATGGCTATCACAATGCCCTCGAAAGAGGAAAGAGATCATTTTCAATATTTTAAGAGTGACTCCACTTGCACAACTTCTTCAATTAAGCAATATTAAATCTATAACTGTTGCTAACTTGTTTGATTTTATCATTTTTTGATACAGCATATTATGATCATTTCATGACAGATTTTTTTGTTGTTTAATAAAGACAGGTTTGTTCTATTTAGCAATATTTAGCGTCGTCCTCGTAGGGACAGTTTTGCAGTGCAGTGGGTTGACACTGGTTGTGTATTATTTCAATTAATAGCACTGTCTAAAACATTTTTTAAAAGTATGCAGCATCATTCATCTTCAATATACATAAGATATTATCCACTTTACTAAATAAGACACACAAACACAATATGAAACACTAGCAGGACTCACGCTAGACACAAGATGTGTAGCAGCACAACCTCTAACTGTGGCACAAAGGGGTGTTTGTCCAGCACTAACACAACATGTGTGTGTATTTGTGGATGTGTGCTCTGTCAGTGATAACAGGAGGGATTAGCAGCTCTTTTACACGACACAGCGAGCACAGTGGGGATTTTACAGGAGTCAGCATCCAGATTTCAGCCTCCTGTTTCTCTTCAATGAGTGAACACAGCAGGCAGCTTCACTTTGACATCCATCAAAAATTAGATAGTTTATGGGACAGATGAGCACATATCATTTCATATGATTTTTATCTGTACATTAAAAAACAATATGGTCATCAGTTCTCTAAAAATGTGGTTCTTAGATATATAACTCCAATTCCTAAGTATTGGAGATTTGGAAAGTTACCAGTGTGTAATTACAGAAGAGTGAGTTCACAGTGTGGGATCTCATAAATAGACATTTTATTCATGATACTAAAAAGAAATCCTATTAAATATTCAAACTGAGACAATGTACTGCTTTAGGTAAGTTCACATGTAATGGCATCTAAATCTCCAAAAAGTTGAGATGGCAGCAAGAAAAGACTTAGATGTTACCAAAAAGAAACAGCTAAAGAAACATTTTAGGGCTGATAGAGTGAAGTGTCAACATGTGAGTAAAACTGCCTGTAAAAGGAACATCTTAAAGTGGCAGAGTCTCTCAGTGTATAAGATGAGCAAACATTCACCAGTCAACAAAAACTACATCTACAAACTGTGGAAACATTTCAGAAAAATGTTCCTTAATGTAAACTTGTGATGGTTTTGAATATCTCATCATCTACAATTTATAATTGAATCAAAATATTCAGAAAATCTGGAGAAATCTCAATTGTGCAAAGGACAAAACCCTCAACAAATGCATTTATCATCACAGTACAGCTTCATTGTAGAAGAGTCTGGGCCGTGAGCTCATCTGCCTGCAGTCCAGACATGCCAATAACTGATAACATTTGGTGCATCATGAAAAAAAATACGAGAAAGACAACCTAGGACTGATAAGAAGTTAGAATCCTGTGTCAGAGAAGAATGGAAAAAAAATTCTTCTTCCAAAACTCCATCAACTGGTCTCCTCAGTTCCAGACATTTTGGATTGTTGTTAAATCCTTGCATACTGTTTTATTTTCAGTTTAGTTATTTTGAATGGAAATTGTTGACAAAATACTATTAAGTATCAAAATTTTAACAAGGCACTGAAACTGTCAGGACATTCAAGTAAACATTAAAGGAAACCAGTATCGAAAACCCAGAGCTGGCCCAAGCCTCAGTTGGGCCCTAAGCAAAATTGGATTTTGGGGCCCTCCAGTTTATTTTTTGTTTTTATTTTATTTACATTTTTTTCCTCCTCTTCCTCTTTAATTTTTCAGCCCCAGAAGGGTCTGTCCTTTTTTGTGACATTGTTTTGATTGGAAGTACTTGTGAGTTGGATGTATAGTGCGCACTGCATGGCAGGAGGCAAGGGTTAAGGTGTAGCGGAGATTTCACATTTAACGAGAGGCAGTAAGAATCACTAGGCCTACATCAACAGCACCATGAAAAAGTGTGTTTTTGTACAATAGTATAAGTTTGATTGTATGTAAATCACCACTCATGCATGCAAAAACAATTTTTTCCCTTAATTGCTCTTGGGGGAACCCTAGTGGCTGTGGGGCCCCTAAGCAGGCGTTTAGTTTGCTTATGCCTTGGGCCGGCTCTTACAGAACCAGTACTCTTAGAGTGAGAAATTCATTACTAAATGCTGTGTTAATTTATTTTTATGTATCAAAGTTGTATTTGCTCTGTTAATCTCACTGAAACCTCCACCTGATTAAATAAAGCACTGTACCATCATTTCACCTTACAGTAATCCTCATACTGTTTTAATTTGATGTTGCCTGCGGTCTTCTCACACAGACTACTGAATTTCAATGTTAAACCATTCTGTAATAATTTTACAACAAAATCCCTGTAAGATTTTTTTTTCAGATGCAACAGTGAATATATGTTTGTTCCCTTTAATGCTGCACTTTGTGTACTGATTCTAAGAAGCACACACAATGAATTACTATGCACCTATACTTGTGCAAAAAGCAAATCAACTTCTTGATTTTTTTTTTTTTTTTACAATTATCTATTTGGCTAGTACCACATAGTACATTCACAGCAGTGTTAACCTACATGTACTACTAGGCATGAGTATTTTGATCTTACCCATAGCTACATATTGTATCCATTATAAATCAGCCAACTTCTTTAACGAACAAAGAAGATGCAACCTGTGCTGTAGAGTCTCTGCAAAAGTCTTTCTGACTGTAGAGAGTCTAGTGGATAAGGGACATCCTTCCACCCTATCTGAAACAAAACAAGGGCTCAATACTAAGGACTTCAGAGCTGCTCCAAATGAAGAGAATATTAAGTACATATTGTCATATTTCTAACAATCAAAACCACCATCTTGGAATTTTTAGCTGGGTGACATCTATGAAAGCTCAAGTGCACTTGCCCCTCTCTCTGTAGAAAAAAAAGCTGAAAAAAGAGAATGACCAAAAACAAAGCAGAGGAAGAGACCACATAACATTTTATTTATAAGTCTGAAACATATTTACAGGAGCAGTCAATAAGTAAAAAGGTGATTTTATTTTACCTCACAATTCATAAAAGGTCTCTCTCCATGATAGACAAAGAAACACAGGGGAAGATTACAAATGGTCTCACCCTCGTCTCAATTTACACAGTCTTTCTCTGACATCTTTGGCAAGAGAGCTGTCTGTGCAGAAGGTAGCCTTGATAACAATACAAAATATTGCACACGCTTTTCTTTACAGAATATAGGTTAAAACATTGTGGTTCTCTTGGCTTTACAAACACCTTTTCTTCATACATCGTTGGCCTAAAATAGAGTAATTAGTTCTTGACCTAGGTAAAAAGGAAAGACGCACTGGATGTAAAAATGCATCTGCTGTAACAGGGCTAGGGAGAAGACTAGAAAATGAAATGTAAAAATACTGTGCAGTTATAGCAGATGCATATTTAATTTCAAATAAAACTTATCTTAAAATATTCTCAAGCTGAATGTGAATGGGATCATAGAGGAAATGGGATCCCACTAACATGCACATGTGTAAATACTGAAGCTGCTCATGTTTTTAACCTCTGGACAATATATGCTGGGTGGAGCTGGAGACACCAGGACAATTTAGATAACATGTTGTTGGTAACAGTACTGGATACACTTGCTGAGTCAACCCCACCTGGTACTAATGAAGGATAAAAACAACTATACAAAAGGATAAATTACTCAATGATAAAAATTCACTGAAGTCTCCATAGGAAACAATTGATTACTGATAAAAAGGAGTGAGGAAACATATAGTCATAATTGATACCAATGGATTTTTGGAGTATTTACTCTCAAATCTCTTGACTGGCAGGTAGTTTATCCAATCATTAGTGGTGTTGGAGGCCTGAATTGTCTTTTTCAGAGGATGGTGGTTGAGCCATGAGGGTTGGCACTGGTTGGTGTGCTGCTAATGGCGTTGAAGATACCCAGAGAGTCAGACAGAGCATTCCGAGAGCCATCTTCGAATGGGTTTATCTGCAAGGAAATCATCAATTAGAAAGAAGAAGTAGGAATTTCTCTTTTACAGTCAGAAGCATACATTATTGCTCTATTTAATGCGATAAATAATTAAATCAGCATTACCATCCAATCTGCTTAGGCCAGCACAAAGAGAGCAGGAGATGAGAGGAATGGTTAGTAAATGAGAAAATGTTATTCATTTTTAATGGGACATTTTTTGTGTAAATCATGTCTTAGATTCATATTTAGACAACATTAAACATACTATGTAATTTTTGCTTGATTACAGTGTAAAGTAGTGTAGGACCATGTGAGTTTACATTACCAGTCCAGATCAAACTCTATGACAGAACTCAGGGAGAAATAACTTTTATAGACAAGGTATTCTTCCATATCTATCTCCACATTTTGTTAGCTATGTGCCATTGCTCTAAATGAGTGCAGCACCCTCCACTATCATTGTGTAATAGGTCTAAAAGTTACCTGGGTTGTTTGGGTGGTTCTTGGGTAGATTCAAAATGCAAAGACAGTGCATTTTATAGTATATGAGAGTAGTGGTTCCTTGAAACGTGTGCGTGAAGAAGTAATGCACTACATTAACTCTAATTAATACCTAATATCTAATTAATATTATTATAATTACAATATTCATATAAATTAATAACCAATTATCTCTACAAAAGAAAATGGCACATGAAGTGTGCCATTGTGTCTGGTGGCTAAAACATAACATTTTGAGGGTGTACTTGCAGCTCAGAGGTTGTTTTTTTTCATGTAGCAAGCAGAATAACATACAGATAGAGGATGGAAGGAGGATGAAAATCCTGCCAGTGCATGACAGAGGCAGACTATGGACAAGTAAATGTCCATCTGCTCATTTTCTGAATTGCGTATTTCTCATGAAGGTGACAGGTAAATAATTTTATTTGCTTTACATTTACTGACAGTTGTATATTCATGTCATACCACAAGTATCAATAGCAATGATATTACTCCAATGACAAGTGATTAAATTCGGTAGCTGTGGCTCAAGAGGTAGAATGGGTTGTCCAGTAACTAAAAGGTTGGTGGTTCCAATCTCACTTTGTCCTAGGCATGTGCAGTTGTGTCCTTGGGCAAGACACTTCACCCTTCTCGCCTCCAGTGTTGCTACTCACACTGGTGTATGAATGTTCAGTGGCGGTTGGAGGGGCCATAGGCATAAATTGGCAGCCACGCTTCTGTCAGCCTCCCCCAGGGCAGCTGTGGCTATACATGTAGTTTATCACCGCCGGAGTGTGAATGTGTGAGTGAATTAATAATGCGCTTTGAATATGCATTTATAGAAAAGCGCTATATAAATCTAATCCATTACCATTATTAAGTGTGATGAATTTAAATAAAAATGGAAAACAGTCATTTTTAAACATGATGAAATATTATAAGTAAGTACGTAATATGTGGAGTTCACTAACCAACATATTTGACGTATATCACTTTCATGTCTGCTGTTAACTTTATCATGATTATACATTGTTCATTCATGCCCTTTGACAATAATATCAATAACAATCATTAATTCACCACTGGACTCTTAAACCCCTACTCTGGCTTATGTGTCATACTTTATTTTCTTTTCAGTCTATGTAACTGCCAGTAAAAAATGTGTGTTCTTGTTAAAATGTGTTGAACGTCATTTACACACAAAATCTTGTACCATTAATTCTGATTATTATTGTGCCCGTGTTTTGATCCATTATCTTCTGTCCTACCTGTTCGTGCATGATGTTCGACAGCTCCCTGGTTAGGTCCCTGTAGTTGGCCTTCATCTCGTCATGATATTCCTGCTGGTCCTCTTTGATTAGCCGCTCATTCACTCCCAGTCCCTGACCACAGGCATCCACAAACTGCCTATGGGAAGACACACAATTTATTTTAGTGCCATTTTGAAGCAGTCTCCAGACCCGAGTCCCATTGAAACCTCTGGAATGTGATCAAACAAAGCTGATCTGCTTTTGTTTTTGCCCCTGGAGTAGAATAAAACACATAATAATGTACAAGGCCAGGGAAAAGTAGAAAGCCAGATTTAAATAAATGTTCATCTGTATTGTAGATAAGCTGATGCACTAAGACTATTATTTTAAACAGACAGAAGACGTTGATCACTACCTGAAGACCTCCTTCAGCTGCTTGACCTTGTTGTCGGGGTATTTCTTGGCACTGCTGTCATCTAGGAAGGCTCTGGCATATGCAAGAGGGCCAGCGTTTACCTGTAAAAATTAAGACCTACTTATTCATCCCGTAGACTGTTTCAGTAACTATGTAACTAAGACAGAGCACTGTTTATATAAACTCTAACTTAAAGGGACAGTAAATGTCTGGGATAAATTTATTTTCTTCCATATCTTAGAAGTACTCCTGAAAGCTTTCCTGGTTCTATCACCAAATGATACCTTAAACCCTAAAGACCTAGAAGTAATCTTATGATGACTTTTTTCCCCTTCTATATTTAATCTTTCGTAAATGATTTATCAGTATTTATTATAATATTATCCTCACTATTTTGCATTTTGTAATGAAAATCTAGTATTTTCTGATTATTAATTTACTCATCCTGCACATCTTAATAAATGCTCGGCGTAAATTCAAAGGTTATTATATCAAAACAGAAAAATAACTGACTTTTTTAACTAAAATATCATTAACTTCACATTAAAATACACATCTACAACCATTGTCATCTGTCAAACTACATATGTTTTATTGGTGAATCAATGTTGTAGAACATGATAGTGTTTCCATGTTCACTATGCAGTCTCTGAAATGGGTCATATGTGATGGCCTTGAAAAATCTGGAAAATTAATTGACTGAATTATTTACATGGATTGATAGAACTGGTGGTTCAGAAGTTATTAAGCATTTTAGATTAGTAGATAGTTTTGGTCATTGGTAGCTGTTTATGTCTTTGAAAGCTTTATGTAGTCCTTGGGGTCAATTTGACCCCATTCCACTGCCTTTGTCAATGGGATGTGGATGTGCAAAACGGTTATGAGAAATCTTTTTGTAGGTAATCCAAAACCACACTTCCAATGCTGGTATCAGCTCAACCTGGACAATACACCCTTAGTGCTGCCGGTCATCATAGCAGCACTGCATAAAATACTGTGATGTCACAGCTCGGCTTAGTGTTCTACAACTCTACATGGTGACACATATATGCAATGATCCAGCGACAATTCTGGATCTACCAATATGTAGGATTTTATGCCAAGTTTATTATTATTATGTCTGCTAAGGTGACACCAGACATAGCAACAGCTCTCACAAAGCCAAGGTGAGTCTTCTACAAAAAAACAAAGTGGAAAATCCCAGTGGAAAATGATTGTTACTCAGAGAAAATGGACATTAAATAAAGGACATTTTTGTTCCTGTCTCCAGTAATAGGCATCAGTACTGAAACATCTGAGGCTTGTACCCGTCGATATGTATCAAGAATACTTGGTTAATAGCATTTAAGATACATCTTAACTTAAACTTGCAAGCATGTAATGTCACTGCCTCATCTCTGGCACATACATACTCTGAATACTTTTATGTAGTTTTGCTAGCTCTGTAAAATATTTGTCACTGATAACAGGGACAGCCACATTTACACAGGTGTATAGGCTAAAATGTTAATGAATGTGGGTTGTCGCTGGTATATAAATGATTGAAATGTACCTGAACACTGATGCTGCCTTGCAGTTTAAGCTGCAGGCGGATCATGTCGACCTCAGAGGCAGAACAGAGTTGTCGCAGTTCAGCAACCTTGGCACTCATCTCATCTATGGCGACCTCAATGGGGCTCAGGTCTGTCTGGTGCTGATACATCACTGCTATACGCTTCTTCACATATGGAAAACAGTGAGTAGCTGCAAGGGGAGGGAAGGGATTATTAGCAAAGATCACAGCTATGAAACTACTTGTGCATCACAACCAGGATATTAGCATGTTATACTGTGCATGTAAACAGCCATAGATTCTGTCCTACTGCCAACTCACTATCAGTCAGCATGATAATTAACATGCAAGATAGCACTTGAACTGTGGGATAAAGTGGACGGAACAGTAATAAATGTCACCTGGCCTTATCTGATCAACATTCAGGTGAGTGACAATAAGGTGGGAATATGACAGGTCAGGAAAAACAGGAAGATATTCTTATTTTCTATCTCCTATTACTGTGATAAACTGGAATGGCTTGTTTTGTTTCCTTTATTTTTTCCTTATCTCAGATATGACATACTGGTGAGAACAGTCCGCCGTTTACACTGCTCCTCCACGCCTCCCTGTTTCTTGCCCGACACCGTAAACGGAGTCTCGAACACAAAGCGACGGATGTTATGGCTCTTCTCAAAGTCCGTCTTTCTGTCCTCCAGCTCCTTGTCATCTAGGTACGGTGTGACGTGGGTCACCTGGATGTAGGCGTACTTGGAGTCTAGGTCTTTTGGGTTCACCTGTGTAACCAGATGAAATAATGTTTTCACACAAACATGGAAGAGCTCATTGGCTGTGGCTTATCAACTTTTTGACTTTTACTCTGTACATATCTATACTGTCAGCTCCCACATTTTCCAACCAGGCTCATTACTTTAGTTTTAATGTCTTTGGGAGGGATTATTGAGTATATTTATACTGAGTATATTTATTCTCAATATTGCATGTCTTCCCAAAATCAAGATCAATTTAACCTTGAATGGACAATAACACATAAAACAGGTGTTTTATGTGTTTTACAGCACTTTTTCTTAAACCTGGTGTTGGAATTCAAAATGGGTGTTCAGTTGCAAGAGGAAAATATATATTAATAAGATGTGAAGTAATTTTTCTAATTAAAATAGAAGAAGACTCATGACTGAGGAGTAAAAGAAGGCATAAGATGAAAACAATGAAGATAAAAAAATATATAAAAAGTGCAAAAAGTCAAAAATGGCATAAGAGACATTAAAAAAATAATGCAAAAGAGACTAGTTACAGTGTTTTAACATAAGAAGAATCAGTTAAAAAAAAAAAAAGTAGATCTAGAGTAATTCAGAATATATTTCTGTAAGTTCAGGCCACGAAGATGCACAGAATCATGATTTTGGGTCTTGAGAAAAAGTTAGGGAAGCACTACCTGGTTGTAAATATCATTGCATATCACACACATAGCAAGATGAAATGGTCAACAATCACAGATTGGACTGTGGAGAAAAGGTGTCATAATGATTCCAACTCTTTTGCGGACAATTAAAACAACATTTTTACTAACTTTATGTGAGGTTCAGCTAGCTTTGCATAGAAAAAGATTGGAGAAATATCAGTCAAAGGCTTACTTTTGCCCCCTTTTTTTTTTTTTTTTTTTTTTTTTACCTTTGGTGATTTTACAGATGTAATTTTTTACACAAATGCTGGTACATCTACCTGAGTGTGTGTACTTTTGCCACCTCTGTGAATGCTCTGTGAGCATTTAATTGAAAATGAGTACAAAAGTCTACATAAATGCATGCAAAGGAAAGAGTAACACTATGAAATAAATGCATTCAAAGTATGTTGAACCATGACCTTCCTGAACTGTCCATGAACTTTGAAAACTACAAGCAAAACTGTGGAGACATGTTAACCCATTGCACAACTACCCTTTATAACCACATGTACAAACATACACAAACATAAGCCCACCCTGCCAGAATCTTGTATTATCTTGACGTTCTCCTGGCCAAACTTGTCTGAGTACAGTTTCAGGAGCCTCTGGGAAATCTCAGAGAGTGGAGTGAACTTTGGCTCCTTGTAGATGTATTCCTTTCCATCTTCATCCTCAAAGAAACCCTGCAGAGCAGAAAAAGCCACCAGAGGAATGAGCAGAAGAAGGGTCAGCATGAATGCTGTCACTGTCACTATTATAGCTTTTTATTTGATGTAACCACTGCACAACAGGAGTTCTTGGAATATTGCATTTTAGAATTTAACACCCACACAGCAGATGTAAGAAAAAATAAAACATCATACCCAGAAGACTGACAATATTAACAGACAGTTCTGAAAAATTTAAGAGCACAGTCCAAATTTCCAGGCCTGAAGCCCATTGAAAACCATTGAAATTTGGGTTTTAATACAGGCAAACTATTACAATATTAGTATATTGTCATATTAGTATAGTGTCCCTGACCCTCCCTCATATTGTAGAAATAAGTAAATGAATGAACAACATTGTACAAAACAAAGGATGTGTTTAAAGAAATATCATATTGTCTGAAAAAAAAGTGACCCTCAAATAATATAAAATGACAACAAACAAACAATTTGGACAAATGGAAAAAAAAAGAAATCTAAATAAAACTAGCATTCTCTTAGATATTGAAATAATCAGAGTGACAGTAAGAATACATTTAGAGACTAAAGTGTATATACAGATATATTTAGGAATAATTCAGTTGTTCAGTATAACAAATCTACTTTTTCCATTGCATGTTCTATTGTGGTACTTTGTAAAGTTCAGTTCATTTTGTCTATATAATTAACTCTGTACTGTTTCTAAACCAATCTGTGCTTGTTTTTGAAAGTATTTATTTATTTTCCTTTAAATTTTGACTACTTGTCAATAGCTCCCCAAAAACAACAGTTTTATTTGGAATTTTTGCATAATCCTTCCATAAAAGTGTTCATTTTTCTCAAGCACTTACAGAATAAAAGAGTAAAAACAGTGGTCTTTTAATTTTTGTCCAGAGCTGTAAATAGTAACATGCAACAATAAAAAAGGCATAGTAAAGCAAAGCGAAAACATCTAAACACCTCAACATTAATTGAACTGAAAAACCAAAGTTCACAAAGGGGACTTCACAACCAGAAACAGAATCTGTAAAGGCTCATATTCATGTAACGACAACTCTTATTTTGTACAAATACACACATTAATATGTAGGTGGAAACAGGCATCTATTATCACGGATAAATGGAATCCCGGAGGTGAAATATGATCAGGGTAAAGGTTAATGGGGAGTTTACCAAGATTAACATGTACAATCACAGGAATAACAAATTCTAAATGCACATTCATGCTTCTGAGCAACTTAATAGATGCCAAGCAGTGTACAACACTAACATTTTAATGCAAATTAAGGATTCTGTTTTCCTAAAAACATGCTAACAGTGGTTGACAGTTACTAATACTTATACTGCACCACAGAGAGGGGGAAATATTGCACATTTTATTCTAGCTAGTATAAATACTAAATAAATAAAGAGATAAAATACATACACATACCATCTGCCTCTATTCTCTTCTACTGTACAAACAATTCTCTCAGATGCAGTATTTTGATGCAATGGGAAAAACGCACAGCACAATAGAAACACTTACCGCAGCCTTGTGTAGGTTAAAAAAAAAAAAAAAAAAAAAGACGCAGAAAGAGAGAGAGGTTTGTTAATTTTTTTTTTTTTAGCAGATTCAGTGTATGTGAGACAGTGAATATTCGTGCATACAAAAGGCAGGAGATGAGATATTTTGTACGAGTTATTAAATGGCTGTAGTTAACACACTAATCAACAAAAGCATTTAGAATGAGGTCTGTTTACCTGTCCAAAGAATGCCACCCTGAAGTACGTGCCCAGCAGTCTTTTCCCAGTATGCATCACCTCCATCACTTTAGTATATGCACGGTGCAGCGTGTCATATAGATGTGTCAGTTTCTGTTGTATAAAAGCACAAAGTCACACAAAATGTTACAAGATTCAATTTGAAAAAAACATGAAACAGACAGTTTTAGTTCATAGTTCCACTGTGAGTATTTTACTTACTTTTACTACTAAAAATAAAGTGAGCGAACTGTAAAATGTACTTATGAGCATGTGAGCAAATGAGTTCAAGCAGTCTGGTTTTGCCCAACAAAAAGTTTATATCACAACCAGAGGTGGGAAATAACTTTGTACAAATAATTGGTCACTGTCTTCAAGTAGAGATTTCACTTATATGTTTATTTTTACTTTTACTCCCTACATTACTGTTAGCCATTATTGAGTGGAATTATTGATTCTTTTTATTTTTATTTTATTTATTTTAACAGACTTTGGTGGCATTTCGATATAAGAAATCCTTTATAATGGAGGTGTTGACAGAAAATATCAAATGGATTAACAACTGTGCTCCAGGATGAAAATGATGGCATATGGCCAGATGGCAGACACAAAAAGCAAAATCACCTCAACACATAATAAACTCTAAGAACTTCTTTGATAAGACTATGAAAAGGTTTTCCAGTTATGGAAAAAAGGATGATAGGCAGATGAACATGCTGATGACTTATAGGCTACTGTTGTGCTGATATTAGAGTGAGTCATTTTGTTTGCAAATGTCTCCTTGTATTCTTTGTGCTTGGGAAAAACTCTTATTTTTATGAATTGTTTGGGCAGCACACAGCCCTGTCTCTACATGTCAACCCTGTGATACATCTGGCAAAATGTGTAGGGTGTACCCCGCCATCACTTGATGGTAGCTGGGAAAGGCTCCAGCATCTCTGTGACCTTCAGGAGGATTAAGCAGTACGGACGAGGAATGAATGAATGATTCCTTTTGACTTTGCTGAATTTGCTAAGAGAGGTGAATGTTGTCAAAGACAATTCCACCCACCCATTTCATGATGTGGTAGTCAGTAACAGGAACACATTCAGTGAAAGACCGATTCCATTCAAATGTTCAAATGCACCAGTGAACCACACAGGAAATCCTTCTTGTACTATTTGTCTATTGCATATTGTATAGATTCATTCATA
>JAQQZY010000013.1:19000530-19011975 GCA_030068375.1 Ostorhinchus rueppellii | reverse complement strand
ATTCTGACTTTGGTAGCAGTGGTCGTTAAAAAAAGAAAAAAAACTTTGGTAACAACAATATATTATGTTAAAGTTTTTAAACTCAAATTAATCAACCAACTTATAATTACTAATAAGTGTTAAAAAATAATAATCATGGCCCTGCCATGTTTCACACATGAAGGACATGATGTTAAAGGACTTTAACCCGACTTTATAAAACTCTATCCATTATGCAACAGATTAGTCTGAGTGGATTCACTTTCCGGTTTGAAAGGTAGATCTTATCTTGGGAATGCGCCATTGGAGTGTTTTTAACACATGGTTGAATGGATGACCCTTGGACCACCTTGGACAGGTGCTCAGCTGGAAAACGACAGTGTGTGCTTTTCTGACATCTGTATCTTTTTACTACACATAATTTGTCTTAGTATACTACCAGTGTGAAATCTGTATAAATAAACTACGTTTATTTATCAGTTATTCTGGGATAATCTCCTTTCTCCTGTGTTAACCTTAACTACCAACACATTATATGGCTTCTCTCTGTGAGGATCATAAAATAAAGGAAGCAGAGGTCAAACGTTCCATTGTTTTATTCGTTAAAATATTTTTAGCATCAGATATCCCTGACTCACCTTTTCTCCACAGATACTCAGCCACCAGAGCAGCAACGTGAACATAACACATGGCTGCCTGCAAGTGAAGAAGATGAACACACAAATAAGATGTTATAATGAAACACATAAAGATTTTAATAATATAGTAATATAGTCTCATATTTTACTCAAACTCCAATAAGTGGGTATTGTCATTCAGAGTATTTATTTGCAGAAAATACCAACTGTTTTGAAATAGACAAGTTAAGTCCAAGTTAATTTCTTTACAACACAGTAGTACATTTGAACTTAGGTGAAGTACAGAAATAACTTTCCGTTTTCATGTGTCTTGCATTAGTTGTTGTTGGGTTTAATTCAGATTAGACCACTGAAATAGCCATTTTTGAGCATCTTCTGCTCAAGAATTGTTGTCTGGAGATGCAAAAAAAAAAAAATATCTGAGTGCCTCGATGTTTTACAATGTGGTGTAAACTCAGGTTTATGTATTTAGGATTAATTGGGACTTAAACTTTGCATTTCCACCACCAGTAATTGAAAGTTTGATGGGTTTGTGGAATTGTGGATCTACAATAACACAGGAGTTCAGATTTGATATATTATTGTTTTTATTGAATCACATTTGTGTTTTACTTCCAACAAAATACAAAACTGATTAATTGTGTACTGGAGAAAAAAAATCCACTGGCATGTATAGCCTGACTTACTGTATAAATAGAGGACAATAACTATCCGCAGGCCTAATTTGCGTAGGGCTACAACATGATCTAAAGAACTCATTCTTTTTTTGGCTTTTATTTGGCCACACATTTTCACATTTGCATAATGTGAGAATGGTTTTAGGCCAACAACACTGATGACAAAATTTTGAAATAAGATTTTTTTATTTCCAGTTTTCTGATACAAGCACAAAGTGATCAGGTGTATGAATTTGTACAAATGCTGACAGAATTTTTATTTATTTTTGAAATGCATCCCCTTTAGTGATGTTTCTTTAAATTAAAAAATGGAATATGCACTGGTTCAATGCACAGTACTATATTTACATTACCAATAAATATATCTTTACAAAAAAGAAAAAAAAGGAAGAAATGCATCACCCATTTTCTGTAGTCAGAAAATCATTAGTCAGAAAGCTTGGATACTGCAAAGAAATATACATTGTGTTACTGTAGGACCAACAGCTCAGACAATGAGTTTCAGATCAGACATCAAACTGTGCTTTGTGGTGAATACAAAACCACTGAAGAACAGCAGACCCAAAAGTCTGTCAGTGATCCTCAGCTGAGTAGATCTCATCTAGGATTGTTTGTACCTGCAAAATATACATGATGTATTTTTAAAAATCTTTGAGTACATATATATAAAGTATTAAAATACCTCTGACAGATCTCCATTTTTGTTGTGGATGCGTGCCATGCTGTCCAACCAGGTCTTTCTGAGCTCAGGTGTACTGGTGTAGGACTTGGCCAAACTGTACTGAAGATCCACCAACATCTCCGGATCATTCTCGTGCTCCTTCATCTGCTCAGTAGCCATGAGCACAGTCCTGATGCGCTTCATCAAGTCTTTCACATCTGATGGAAAAGCTGTGTGCTACAATGTACAACAGGTTTATTTTACATGAGAATGTCCTGGACATAATAGAAAAATGTAAAACAAAAAATACATTGGACTTACTCCAATCCCTTTTTCAACACACTTTTTTTTAAAGCCTCTAAGCTTTCCGGTAATAATAGTACTTTTCAACACCCAGTTTTCTTTTTTTTTTTAGCCTTTCATTAACAGTAATCACCATGACATACTTACCTTGATGTTCTTGTCACTGTTGGCACAATTGTTGATGATGGAGAGAGACTGCTGGAAACGGGTTCCCCCAATGCCAATCACATCTGCAATCAGCTGACTGACGGCAATGACCACCTGAATATATGAAAACAAAACCCATAAATCAAGCCCAAACTGACTCAGATGCACAAAAAAAACCAAAAAACAAAAAGTGAAACTATGAAACACAACCGTACCTGCAAGTGTGTTCGTACAAAAGACTTGCGGCCTGTGTAGTCAAAGTTGCTTTTCATGAGGAAATAGAGGAGATGGGCAGCGTCACTGCGGATGGAGCTCAGCTTAGAGTTACAGCACTTCAGGATTTCGTAGCACAGAGAGGCACACATGTCTGCTCTGCCATCAAAGAATGTACAGGGGAACTAGAGGGAACACAGAAATAAATTATAAAGATGAAATAATATGCAGTTTTGTTGCAATTTGTCTTGACCTGAAGGATATGCTCCCTTGTACCTTATAGATGAATGTCCTGAGTGAGGTGAAGACCTGTTTGAGGGCAGCCTCAGATTGGGGGATCTGCAGGAAGCATAAATGGACCTGGAAAACCTTCTTCATCAGAGGGTTGTGACCCAGGTCTGAAGTCAGCTGGGTCTGAAATGACAGGAGGACATGAGGTGTTGCATTTTGAATTTTATACTGAGCCAAACTGTATTGTACTAAAAACATAATGCAGACTTTTTGTACCAAAACCTCTGGTTAATATTAATCATGGATATTTATTGCATGTTTCTGGTCTGTTACAGTCCACACCTTGAATCCCATGATGAAGATGCTGAGTGTATCAAGCACCGTCAGACAGACCTCTGTGGACACGTTGGCCTCCAGCAGACACTGACTGCTCACGTCTGCTTCTGTGTGGGAGTACACTGCACAGAAGAGCACAAGGTCACTGTGAGATACACTGATTTATTGGAACCATAAATCTGAATTTTGCTGAAACACATAATCAGAGCAGGTTTAATTAGGATGTTGATAACGCCAGTGACTAAATGATTACTTTGCCAAGTGTTTTATTTTATAGACATTTTATCTGTGCTGCACCTCTCATTGATAAACAGCAGAGGTCAGTATCGGTTAAACAATGTCCAATAAAAAAAGTCACATACAAAATATATTTCTGTAGTATGACAAAAGGCAAGGCATCATGGTGACGCAGAAGTTTTTTTTTTTCTGCTATCTGTATATGTAATCTAAATGATTGCTTTTATTGTTGAAAAAAGTGAACTCTTTGGAATTTTGTATTTTTTTGCAGAAATATGGACTCAAATCCAATCAGATTTCCATACAAGTATGATATCTACTCAAAGAGACATCAATTTAAACAACTAGACAAAACACATATATAATCAATGTGTATTTGGAAGGCAGGTTTCTGGAATTGTGTCATGGTCCAAATAGATGATTATAAAGATCTTAGAACCTCTTAAGAGTTGAAGATGTTCACCAGGTTTACTGAAGCTCACCAGCAGAATTTCTTTCAGATTTAGATTCAACATAATTTCTACCTTACACTGGTATGAAATTGTCTAGGAGGTGACAAGAAAATGTCTCCACAAAAGGCCTCTGCTGCTGTAGCTATTGTCAGTGTTGATTGATCCCCAGCAGACCACTGATTTACATTACTCAGAGCTGCACAACTACATAAAGTTTGCTAAATGTCACATGGATGAGACCAAAGCAGAACATGCTGGCTTAAAAGAGAAGCCTTATGTTTGACACTGACAAAACACTGTATCCCTGAATGAGAACATCATCCCATCTGTGAAACATGATGGTTGCAATGTCAGGAATTGAACCTGCTCTGCCAATTCTGGACTAGGATGATTCGCTATCACTGATGGAGTTATAAATTCTGAGTTGTACCAAAACAAATGACAGGCAAATGTCCAAGTCAAGTGTCCACCTGCAAAACTCAGCAAACGGTGGACACAAACATACAAGTTATTTACTAAGAAAAAGTTAGAGCAGAAGACATTCATTGTTTAGAAACACTAACCAAATAGGAACGCTGTGGTAGAATTTCACAAGGAAACTGTGTGGATTGAACTAAAAATCTAAACAACCCAACAAGTACCATGTAAAACCAGTTAATAGTTGCTAGAAATGTTTGGTTGAAGTTATTTGTGCAATAATGAAGGACAATATCCAGAGAAAGGACCTTGATAGGGTGACATGACATGGTTATTTAAAGAACACTGTCAAGAAATATTATAATACGAGTGGTGCCAAGCACAACAAACTCGGCCTCTCACGCAAATTGTAGCTTATTTTGGTATCAATCCAGCTGATGTTATTATTTCTATGCGCGTGCTGATGTCAGCATATACATAGACACTTAGAGAAATTCCAGCCATTCTAATTAAATAGGAAGGGAAAAAAAAGATTTAAAAAATTCACAAAACTGAATTTTGACCGACTTTTCCCAAAATGTAGTCACATTTATCCTGGATTACTGGCAATCCATAACCCCAATTTGGTATGAATTCAACCAATAGTTTTGCTGCTATAGTGTTAAAAAAACAACAACCAAGGAACAAACAAACCGAGCCACAAACAATACCCCTTGTCTCCCGTTCAGAGGGTGGGATAATAAGGACTTGATGGACTTGAATGTGAAATTCTGGAACTACATATAACATACCAATCATTATACGTTATCTGTTCATCAGTCTGTTAAAATCTAATCATTTTTAACAATAAATAAATGAATGGATGTAGTTTTAATTCTTGTGTGAATATGTGATTGTGTCTTAGGACAAATTTATGCATAAAAGAAAATTCCAAGTGGTTTAACAAACTTTTTTATGTAACTTCACCCTCCTGGAGACATGTTTGATCCAAGGGCAATACTTACTGTTGTTAAAGGTGTGAGCATTCTCCAGAGTTCCCAGCTGCTGCAGACGGGCATGAAGAATCCCTGCCCTATTACGAGACACGGGCAGAGTCAGAGACTTCTTGTCTGGAGCCACAAGCCCTGACCCCTCCTGATTCCTGTTCAGAGAAGAGACAGGTGCATAAATCATAAAAGAATGTCACAAGATCAAATCAGAGTTTTAAAAAAAATCACCTTAGTGGTGTTGTATAAAAAGAGTTAGTATATAAACAGCTTCTAAATAAAAGTGGCTAAGAACCTGATAGTTTATCCTTACCCATGCAGGAGTGAGCCCAGGCCTGTGACATTAAAGATTTAATAACTTGCCAGCAGCATTAATGGTGAGAGAACAAACCAAAGAGCAGGGGTTCAAAGATTTAGCAAAAATTTGCAAGTGTAAGCATCAGTAATTTTACTGGTTAAATATAGATAATCAGTTTAGTTTTGTTTAGTTAAGTAACTTTGCATTTGTTTGAAAAGAGTGATATTTACGCTACCTGGCGATGAATCTCTTTCCCATGTATCTGAACTGATGGAGGCAAACTCTGCAAAACAAGTGTTTCAAAATTTTTATTACATTCCTGTATCCTGTTAATGTTGAGGTTATATTGAGGTAGTTTGTTTTACTCACAGGTTACTCAAAACATATACAAACCTTAAATTCTTCATCTTTTTTTAATCACTGAAACAAACTAAGTCGACTGTGACATGCAATTCTATTTAACAGCCACAAAAATCTCCTGTGAATCAGCCATGTCTGAAAATAGATGGTTTAAAAAATAGTTAACACTTACTCTATTAATGTAAAGAAGTCCATCAGGTCTGAGGGAGCTGCTTTGTTCCAATAGGCAAACAGTGCCTCTAAAGATAATCAAATGAAAAGATTTTGTGAGAAAAAAGACTGAGTTGATCTTAAAGTTTTTAAACACTTGTTTAGCCTGCCTCACCCTCCGACATGCTCTTGAGAATGTGCAGGAAGCACATGAGCAGGTTTTTGATCTCATCCCGGTCCAGTTTATCACAGCGCAGCACGGTGCTGCCCAGAGCGGATGCACATTGGTTCTGATGCAAAGAAGAGAAGAGGAAAAAAACAGTTATCGGAAGGAGCAAGTACATAAACTGAGATGTCAGAGAGATAAAGCATATCACACTCAAAACCAAACTTCAGAGACGAGAAATGTCAAGTGTTTTCCTTCAGGAAAAATGCACTTGAGGGAAAAAATACAAGTTTGTGCAGCAGCTTTCTGCTTTGAGATAACAGCATCAATTCCAGATTTTAAAAAAGAATATTTATTGTCACATTACAGTATCTGAGGTAGTAAATCAACACTGCAATGAACTTTGCAAAGGCACAAACACTCCCTGATATGGGACACTCAGAAGAGAATGTTGGGAGGATTTGTAGCAGATTGTACAGATTCCTAAAAACCAACGGCAATCATTCCAGAGGTTTGGAAATTTGTACATATTATTTAGATTTGTTTAAAAAAAAGTCTGATAGAGTTGCTTGACTCTGTACAATCCTCAAAAGGTGCTGGTCAGAGCAAATGGACAAATCAGCAGGTGAATACTTGTATAGGTATGTTTTCCACATGATTTCCATCTGCTGTTGCTTGTTTGTTGTTTTCACTCGTGCTGTCCTGCAGGAAGTCAAGCAACGGCACAGAGAGCAGGGAGAAGTCCATGGTGGCCCGCTTAGTGGCAGTTTTCAGAGGTGGGACTTGATCCTCAGGACACATGGGCAGAGGTGGCACATTGACTGAGTGCCTCCTGGGAAACTTCTTTTGGTGGGTTACTGTGCAAGGGGTGATGAAGCACTGGGGAAGGGGCTAGTAGAAGAGTGTTGATGGGCACATAATTAACATATTAGTTTAAGAACATAGAAGTTCTTTCATACCAGTTGTTCCAGATTTTATTTCATAATCGAGAAAAACTGTCAAGTTCATAATAATTTACAAAATCCTAAACCTTCATTTGTGCCCACCCTCAGCTTCCTGATTTTTTTTTTTTTTAAATATCCTTATTGTTTATTTATCTATTCCTGATTTCCATCTAATGTGATGATTCACAATGCTTGAAATGTCCTAGACTGTTGTTTGCCCATGTGCTATATATTGCTCTGTTTTCTTTGACTGTTTGTAATTTGAGTTCTGTATCCTTGTCTTTAAGGCCCGCCCAGTCACATGACCTCCCCCTTTATATAGGAGGATACAAATGGGTGTCCATCTTATATTAGCCCTGATGAAGGCCCATGGGCTGCAATGCGTTTTAGCTTTAACAGCCATATATTTTTTAATTTGTTTGGTCATACTGAAATAAAGGTTTTTTAACTTTAATCCCACTCTGAGTGCCTCAGTTCCTACAAGACGATGCTATTTGGATCCCAACACTGAGCACCAGAAGTGAGGAAAGAAGACCGACCACACCCACGCAGCACTTCAGGTTTTTGCTTTTTTGACTCAAAATCCTAAACCCTTCATCAAATACATCCTGATTTTTATCATTACTCTGTGCATTATAAGTCTTTCAATTAGCATATTTTTCCACTGGACTGGATGGACATTTGTGACTGATCACCTCGTGTTAACTGCTTGTAAGCAAATCAGTGAAGCCTTGGTCAACACAGTGAATTGTCACATGCACAGAAGTTGCAGGTATCTCATTTGTGCTACTGATTGTTCAGTGCTTGGTGAAGGGAAACTGAATCTGATTTAAGCTCATTTAATTTTAGCTCAAAATGTCAATGGTGAAAGCTGAACATTGTTAATTTCTTGTAGAACTGAGTTACAAATTGTGGTTAACAACAGAAGTGTACCAGCGGCTGGAAGAAAAAGGTTTTGGAGATTATTCATACATTTCCTGGTGAGTAATCAATACCGGTGTCATATTACAACCATCTGAAACACTTTGTGAAATCAGTTTTGCTGTTAAATGTAGTCATGCTGAACCTAATCCTGACAAACCTGGACTAAATGATCCTAGAAGGCAGTTGAAGATTCATTATGAACCAAAAGGAGTTTTTCCATAGCATGCATTTTGGCTTGTAAATGCAGAGATTTTAGTAATGACATTACTTTTACCATTGCAGTGAACAACATGCACAGTTCAAATGCCTGAAACTGATACCTAAACAGGATGTAGCCCTTTTAATGATGACCAATTAGATGTGTGTTTTCTGCCTTGAGGGATCAAGATGTCCGAGGCCATGGCCTGTAGATTTTGTTTCACAGACAACAACTTGCTAAGGACTGAAACTCAAATTATCACTCCATTACAACACCATCATGTTGCAACTGAGCCATGCATGTTTGTTTTGTTCTGGTTAACAATTCCCTTTACAGCGCATTTCTTTTTTTTTTTTTTTTTTTAATTTAACCTTTATTTACCCAGGCAAGCAGTTAAGAACAGATTCTTCTTTACAACCCAGCCTGGGCATATTCCAAAATTACAAATTTCTGCAAAAAATATTGGTCCGATCAGCTTGCTCTTTTTATGAGTATCTTCCTTGATCAAAACTACACAAGCATGCCAAACTGAAGCAATCAGCTCTTTCTGGATTTTGTGTGATGCCCAAGACACGCACGCACGCACGCACGGACACAGACACACGAACACAGACACACAGACAGAGTCCACTTTCCTTTTATAATACAGAATATATAATCTGAGTATAAACAAAATAGGAGATTATCTACGATATGAACAAAAATAAGAGAAAATATGTACATATGATTTCTTGCATGAGGCCCGGTGTACATCAGTTTTTTCTTCTATCCCTGTTGCACCCATACCTGTCTGCTCTAACATTCCTACACATTTTACTCTGTCATGAGAGAACCAATGTTTACTTGTTTACACTCTATCCCAGCTGCAATATATGCGGTTTATATTGCTTGTAAGTGGGATGAAGTAAAGCAGCAATTAGGCAGCTCTTCTTTGAGCTCCTTGTGGATGGCTGAACTCCTCCCGATATCTTCAAGAGAAAGCTAAAAAGCTATCTTGCAGGGGAACCCAGTTTCTACTGCTTGCACCCATGATCTTGTGATTGTTGTCACACATAATTTAGTCACAGATGAGCAACCCCTGACCCACACCCGGTGATTATTACTCCAGCTACTGCAGCTGAACCACACTATTATTATGGAAACTGGTGGTGGAATGAATGATAATTTTTGATAATCAGTATTGATGATGAAGATATACAAATGATTTAACACATCCTCCCACACACAGATGAAAACACACAATGATAATGATCGCCCAGTGTCAAAACAGAACTAATAGGGTTCTAGACAGAACCTTTTGAAAAACCAAAGGGTTCTAGGTAGAGCCTTTTGTCCATAGTATGTGATATAATTGCTATGAGACATAACATATGGGTCTCTGAAAACCTGTGATTGTGGAGTCAGTAACTAATGGAGAAAATAAGAGACCATTAATATTCCTGTGTACCTTCTCCAGGGAGTTTGTCTTGTCACTGCTTTTGTCCAACAGGCTGTTTCCAGAATCAGTGGAGACCAGAGAGCCTCTTGAATCCGCATGGTGAACTGAGCTGACATTAGGAGTAGAGCTGTGAGGGGATGCTGCAGAGAGAAAACACAAAATACTTGGACTAAAGCACACTTTAGGTTTATGGTGATGGAATGTAAAGTCAAGTACATTTACATAACTAAGGTTTTGAATGGAGTGGAAAGTTTGACTTTCAGTACAGTATTTTCACAGTTCTTTAAGTAAAGACTCTGATTTGTTCTTCACCAGTGACAGTTACGAGAAAATTCCTGCTACAGTACATTAGCTTTGCACTTATAATAGGACAGTTGTTTCACCTGTTCCTGATATGACTCCAAATACATCTTTGTGGAGAGCATTTTCTATGCAGCTCCCAGGTTTCTGAGGAGTCACAATGGAGTTCTGCACCAGAGAGTCCTCCCTCACATTCTGCAAAGAAAAATTAGCAAAGGTGTCTTGTTAAGCTCCATAAATGAACTAATTAATAGAAAAATACTGGAAATGTTGTGACACATGGTATAAAGAGCAGTATGCAATATGCAACACAAATCTATCAACTCTAGAATTTGGAAAGAATTCTGCTGGAAAATACAGATTTTGCATCACTGTCTCAGATTATGGAGTTTTATAAAATATGGGAAATATTAGCAAAGTTATGAATTACAGAACCTGAAACATGTGAAGTATTATAATCACACAATGTACAATCAGGTGTTTTCACTCTCATTATGAGATATATGAACGTATCATCACAGGACTAATTAATTAAGAAATGATTCACCCATCATTCACATTTGCATGGGATAAATATGCCTTTTACTTGTACTTTATATTTATTGATATTACTCCCTAGATAATCCATAAAAGGACACTGTTAATGGAATGTTTAGCTTATTCATAAATGTTCACTGTTAATTAGAGATTTGTACTCAGTGTGCTCATATATTTATGTCATAATTGTCAACACAACTACCATAATTCTCGGGAAAAAACAAACAAACACTTATCCCAAATAAATGAGATGTTGATTTGCACTTGAGGTCATTTGTAATGGAAGTGAAGATAGCAGATTCAGACAAAGGAAAATCATACTTTCACTGAAGAGACACAAAAAAATCTGCTGAGATTTTTCTATCAGGCTAATCATCATTAGCCCAAATGAGCTGTGTAATTTTGGAGCGTTTTATGAAAGTGGGGTCACCAGTATCTTATTAAGGTTCAAGAAGGCAAATGATACAAAGAGCCCCCAACTGTAGGACTGTTGCTCTAAGAAATATGTCACTTACTGTAAAAAAAGAAAAAAAAAAAGAAAAAAAGATTTACACATATTTTGAGAATCCAAGACTAAACTGAATAGAAAATAGTCTGGCCCATTACAAAGACAATAATTAATAGAATTGTATCTGTAACGATTACTTGTTCTTTAAAATTTTAGAATAGATATGTGCTGCTGTTTTGAGGCTGTCGGAAGGATAGAGGTGCAACTTAATTTTTAACCACTAGTTTATGAGAGTATTATTGTAGCAAATCTATTTGCAAGTGCGTGTCTGAAATTTGTGTGCGCATGTTAAGATTTGTGCTTGTAAGTAAGATCCGTGTGTGCGAATACAAATCCGTGTGCGT
>JAQQZY010000013.1:18944138-18957228 GCA_030068375.1 Ostorhinchus rueppellii | reverse complement strand
TAGAATAGAATAGAATAGAATAGAATAGAATAGAATAGAATAGAATAGAATAGAATAGAATAGAATAGAATAGACATCAGTTTTTGTGAATGATCACTGGAAAAAGGTCATGATGTCTGATGAATCCAGATTGATTCTCTTCCAGAGTGATGGGCTCATCAAAGTGAGGAGAGAGAGAGATGAAGTTATAACCTATCATCCCTTGTACCTACAGTACAAACCTCTGAGGGCAGTGTTATGATCTGGGGTTGCTTCAGTTGGTGGGGTCTAGGTTTGCCAATTATGTGTCAGTAGCTACTTGTTAACTTATTACAGTTACATTTATTGTGGAATTTCATTCCACAACTCCATTACTAATTAACATTAATTAAACATTATGTATGCCTTCAAACACAAATGGTCAGAAAAGAAATAGGGAAAAGATTAATAAAAACATTAATAAAAATAACTTCTGCTGAGAAAATTGATTATCTTTTTGATAAAGTTCTACTCCAACTGATATTTTCGTTGCTTTGAACAGCTCCTTCACTGTATCCGCTGCAGCAGGCACCCACAGCAGGATCTGTTACAACACACTTCCCCTCATCCGGCTTTGAGCTACAACACACTCATACATGGACAAACACACACACTCCTGCTGTTTCAGGAGGAGTATGAGTTGCCCCTTGTCTCTCCATCCAGTGAGCATACTCTGTGGAGAAGCACTCGCCTTTAATCTCAGCAACAGAGGCGCCGTGGCTCAGCTGTTTTCCATTGGATTGTGTATTTCAGAATGATGACATTTTAAGTTTTCAGTGGGTAAATATATGCTAATCCTTATTTTGGAGATTTCTCTCCTTTATGCTTTCTTACACACACAAACTACACTGATATTTACAAGCCACTGAACCATTCAGACTCAACAAGCATAATTAATAACCATCCAATTATCTCTACAGGACGGCAAGTTCAAGCTTGCACAGAGTGAGAGTGAGAGAAGTTGAATGTCAGTGAGTGGGCAACATGTCACGGGTCAGGAAGACTTCAAAGGCCTTCATCTCTCCATTCCAGTTTGACTGCCATCGCAGACAGTGGGCAAGGGTGTGTGTGTGTGTGTGTGTGTGTGAATTTTAGGTTTGTACTGCAGGGTTCTCTGATGTATGAGGCACCCTGCATAATTTGCATAACTTGTTTTAACTGTACTCACTTCAAAGGGATTTGCTGAAACGCACCATTCAGAGAAATAGCCTCTTTTATATAAAACATAACAAACTGCACAAAGTCCATACGCAATAAGATTGTTTTAATTCTCCTACAGGGCATCTATGAGTGGAGATAGAAAAAGCCCCAGTAAATAAATATTATACTGAAGCTGAGTGCATAAGGCTGCAAAAAAAAAAAAAAAAAAAAAAAAAACTTAAAAAATTTGAATTTCAGCCAAGATGGCATTTAGAAGTCTATCATCCAGCCAATAAACCAACACATGAATAATTCAATAGGACTGGAACAAAGTCATGAGATAGCCAATATCATGTCATTGTACTCTGAAGTTCTGAAGCTGTCATTTGTTAATGCAGTTTGCAGCATTACACTGATGTGGTGGTATTGAATGATTGGTGAAGGATGGAGGCTTTTTGGTTTTTTTTTTTTCTTTTATGAGATACAAATATTACTTTCTTGGTCCAGGATGAATGCTTTTCAACTTTCTTGTAGTTTGCCAAGTGAAGGGTTTACCACTCTGATCACATTTTGTGTCAAGTCCTCAACAAAAATTAAGCAAGCAGGATTCTGCTGGGTTCTGTAACTTGGCTTCAGAGTCTGGTTTTGGCCGCCTCTGTATGTAAAGTGTCATGAGATAACTTTTGTTATGATTTGGCACAATATTAATAAAAATTTAATTTAATTTGATTTGACTTGAAACCCAAATGTCTTCTGTACATCTGGCACCACAAAATTAGGTTCAAATAACAAAAGGATGCTGGAATGTAAAAATGGTAAACACCTCTAATACTTTAAAAAAAGGTTGCCCAGGTGGCAAAACCATCATCGTCTTTCACACATGAAACAAAGATGTTAAATGCTAATGTACACAAAGACACATGACTGACTGTGAAAACAGTCAGTCACAATCAGATTATCACATTGTTTTTCATCTTGTTTGGGTGATTTTCTTCTTGTAGCATCTTTTATGTCATATGCAGCTTGTTTTGGCTTTTATGTAAATTTCATCTTGTTACATCATTTTCATCCTGTTACGTCTTTTATTACTGAAGTCTCTACTCTAAATTTCCTATGACTTCAAGTTCATTAAACTCTTCCAGAGAAGTGCTACTTTTCTACTTGCATTAAGAATTGCATAAGTTTGTAAAAGTCAGCCATGGAGGATTTTTCAAAGTATCGTGTATCACTATGGTTTGAGCTCATTAATTCTGAATTATGAATTCAAATTGTGAAAATATACAACTCCTCAGTTTTAAAGATAAAATCCTAAAGGGGTTTACTTTATCTCACAAATCTCTCTGTCAGGGTCATCTAGACTGCTGACTGCACTGCACTGCGTCCCTGTCGTCCTGTGGACGCCTCAGTGACAGCGTCACCAGCTCAGCATGATAATCAACCTCTTGTCAAAGCCCGGGCTGTGTTGAGGTCATCCCGCTTCATTCACCCACATCTCTGGAGTGCACTCACGCCATCATGGTTCCTGGAGCTGGTTGCTAATCGCTGGGGCTGTGCCAGAAACAGCACGAGGGAACTGCTAGTGTATGCGAGTTTGCAAAGGCGGTGCAAATTAGTTTACAAGACCATCTGCGTAAGAGCTTGACGTAACAAAAAAAGTTGTCAGGAAGAAAGAAAGAACAGGAGAAGGATGGTCTCCGTTTGTTTTCACACAGCTTGAACCCATTAGGACATGCAGACTTCCACACCCTTCCCAAGAGGCTTATGAGCACATACACAAGCATATATATGCACAGTGTCACTAAGTCAGTGGAGAATTGCATAAGGGCAGGTTGACGTAATGTTTGGGAGCCAACCATTGCTACAAGCGCCCCGCTGAGACCAAGTGTGAGGGTGTAACCGAAAAGACACACACGCTGTACATAAACACACACAGAAGTTTGCCTGCTTATCAGAAACAAACCTACAGCATGAGCTTGGAAACAAACCAAAAATGCCTATAATCGTAAAGGGGGGGACCAGTTGTGTTTGGTTGTGTGGTCGGCATTAAGTTATGATAGCTCAAGGTAGTACAGGGGGAAAACATATGGGAAAAGTTAAAGCCGATATGTGAGAGGGGAGTTCCCTAAGTCTCGATGATGTCAGAGATCTCAGAGGTGCTGAGAGCTCAGCTCAGGAGCAAACAGCACTGAAAAGTCCCTGCATGGACTAATCCATAGAAACCCAATGATACAAAACACTCAAGGGAGTCATTCAGACTGCTAGGATCTTGTCTTGTGATAGACAAAAGGCAGGACTAATATGCAGTATGAGGATTATATTTCCTTTTGTGGGTTTTACAATCTATTAATAGCTGTAATTTTTACATTAATCTAATAATGATAGGTTTTAATTTCTTTATGGGAATGGCTCTGAGTGGTCAAAAGCTGTTTAATGACTGTAAAGCAAACACTGAATGGACTGAATGCCTCAGTAAACATCTTTGACTTGCACTAGCAATCCTACTTAAACCCCTTGCTATTGATTGTCCATTAAATGACTTTGATTTAACACACACACTAATGGAACTAACTTGAGGAAAGTAGCTTAATGTATCAGTGCATAAATCTAAGTGGAGAAACAACAAGCTTACAATGTGGATAAAACTGAGAAAGAGAAAGAGACCTAGATATTACTTTAAGTGAGATTGCGTAAACTGCGACAAATGTTAAGCCTTTGATGGGTTGCACCAGAAAAATGCTCTCTAAATCTAGTTCCTCGGGGAAACTATTAGTGAGATTATTAGTCCAAATTCTGCTGATCCGTGCAGTAGCTCATGTTTAATCCCACGTATCTCTATTCTGTATGTGAATTATTCAGTTTTTATCATGCTTCGATTCCACCCCACCCCACCCCCCAAAAAAAAAAATCATTATAGCCTGTGTGGAGAAACAACCTACAGTAATTACAGCTTGTGAATTCACTGAAATACAGAGAAGCAAAACAGAGAAGAAAATATGTCAGTATCTGCGATTTCTTTCTTGATAGAAACAAAAGAGGTTGGACTTTTAAAGTCTGAGGCTTCTTATTAATTTGGTGGTTGATATACAATTAAATTTCATTTTATTAGAAACTTAACATGCATGTTAAAGATATCTAAATAAACAAATCCGAACCTATACCCTAGTATTTGCAGATGGACAACCTACCTTAAATAGAAATGTGATTAAACATGGGAATTAGCCATAAGAAGGTAAGATTTGGGATTACCAGTGCAGTGGTGGGTATCCAGACTTGAGACCCCCTCAGACTCAGTATCTCCTCCTCTTCCTCCAAAGCCCCGAGCTCGACCGCCCCCTTGATGTATCCACAGTTCCTCTCAAGGATGGAGCGGAGCCCCTCCAACAGAACTACACTGGTGGTGCATCCCATGGTGCCACCAGACACTCAGCACCACCATGCAGGTCCACAATCTATGATGATGAACTTATTTGGAACCTCTCGTGGCATGTGTGGCAATCCAGAAAATATAAACTCTCAAACTTGACCCCTTTTAAACATCCACCGATTCTTAAACACCTCTTTCAGGATTTTGGGATCATTTCATCTTCCACAGATGAGAAGGAATCCTGATTTTTTTCCGCTTAAGATGCAAAAGAATATGTGAAAGCGAAACCTCAGCCCAAGTGCAAGTCGTATCCCCGTGTGTGTCTCAGTGGGAGAGGATGGACTATGGATGAGAGAAGCCTGGTTGCTCATTCAGCTGGAGCAGGGCGTCAACTCCCCGGTTCCTTTTCCTTTTCTGCTTCTGCTTGGAGGGATAAAGATGCTCTGCTGCTCTCGCTTTCTCTCACCCTCCCCTGACTCTTCTTCCTCCTTTTCTTCTCGCTTCTTCACTGTTTTTGTCTCCTCTATCCCTCTTCTCCCAAGCTTTGCCATCTCATCACTCCATCACTCATGGCTGTCACTTTCACTTCTCCTTTCCTTCCTCATTCGCGTCCTTTCTCCCTCCCTCTCTGGCAGCTTAGTCATTTCTCTGACTCTGCACTCTTTGTCAACAGTAAAAGCAGACTGTTACCAACAAGACACACACAAACTCACCCACACGCTCATACACAAGCTGGCTGCTGCAGACAATGTTTTGCCTCCTTCTCACACTGACAATGAAATTACAAGGGGATGATTTCACAGCTCCTGATCCATGACCATCATCAAGTATGATGTGTCATACAATGGACAGCCAGGACAAACCCTCTGCAAATCATCATCTCATTAATGTCAAAACATCCTCTCTCTCTCTCTCTCTCTCTCTCTCTCTCTCTCTCTCTCTCTCTCTCTCGCTCTCTCTCTCTCTCTCTCTCTCTCTCTCTCTCTCTCTCTCTCTCTCTCTCTCTCGAGGATGCGAGCTGTACGGCCAATTTAAATCTCTGGATTTGCTGCATCTCTCGGGTGGTTGATGTAAATATTTCATCAGAGGTTGACACATTCACCTACTTTTAAGTAGATGATGCAGCAGAATATGAGTAACACAGAGGCAAGTTGTAATGAGAACTAAGAAAAACAAGTAAATTCAGTAACATCAACACTGCAATCCTAGGAATAAGCTAAATATTCATAATGTAAACTAATTGTCTTGTATTAAACATCTGCAAATAGGATAGGTAGATAGACTTCTTTAAATTAGAATAAGAATTTAACTGAAGGAAACAAAATTCATTGTGCTTTCTACAAGCAATGAAAACATGTTCAGTTGATATTGACTATTGTTAAACTTAGAGGTTGTCTCAGGTCGTCTATTTGCGACCATCCTTTTTGCTATGGACTAATAAGAGGAGAAGAAATGCAAATCTCATTAACAAAATAGCATTGATGATCATAAGGCTGTTAAAAATTCAGGCTCGGTTAAAAAGCCCAAGCAGCATTCTCTGAAGGTTACATTAGAGCCAGTCCTCAGAGAGGCATTAATGTAATGAAGCCCAGAATGCACCCAAGTACCAAACTTCATCACAAATCTCAACTATAGTTACTTATGGTCTAAATAAAATAGTTGTACAAATAATAAAATAATGAATGCATGTAAATAGGAAGAAAAGTGACATAACTGATGTCATTAAGTAGTAGTAGTAAAAAAAAAAAAAAAAAAAAGTAGTAATGATCCTTGAGGATGGATGTCAAGAAGAATAGGAATATGTACTGTTTCAAACCTGTGGTAAATGTTGTGCTGTTTTACTCATTTCCTTATTATAGCCTTGTCCAAATGTTATTTCTGTGTTCTTATGTGTTATCTGTACCCCAATGTGTGTCCTGTTGTTTAAATCTAATCTTGGTCAGCTGTAATTGGAACTGAATTGCCCCTCGGAGATAAATAAAGTTGTCTGAATCTGAATCTGAATCAAATGCTTTCTCTAGCCATAACCATGTAGACATAACCTTGTTTTTGTGCTTAAACAAAGCCAAAAATTAGCCATGGTATTGTATTATAAGAAATGAAATGCATATATTTTTCTGTTTTTTCACACACTATCAATGCTATGTTTGTACCACACATTTTGTGGATATATGAAATTTTTAGAGTGACTAAGAGAGTGACCTAGGAATCATGATTGTGTTGCTTTGTGATATGATGATGTGCCATACAACCCACCAACCTGACAGTATTCATGGCATCCATGTTGATGAATTACAAACTTACTATACTATTATATACAGGTTAACTAAAGTCTATGATTATTTCATTAAATGAGCTCAAATTCAATTGTGAAAACTTATGAAATCTTGAACATAACACAACAGATATATATCCTTATTTTGACCTATTTGTTAAGATTAAGATTCTTTATTTGTCAGTATATAGACATGCACCACACCCCAAAATTAACCTTCTACTTTAAACCAATCACTAGAACATGCAGACACCCACACACATTGTAGACGAGGAGCAGTGGGTTTGCCATATCAAGTGCCTGGGGAGCAAATGGGGGGGGGGGGGGGTTAAGTGCTTTGCTCAAGGGCACATCAGTCAACAACTTTTTTTCCTCACAGTCCAGCAAATCGAAGCAGTGACCCTTCAGTCACAAGCTGATTCTCCAGCATTCTGGGCCTCAGTTGCCCCATTATTATTATTGAGTAGTGATGACAAAAGAATAACACAATATTCATTAATAATTACTATTAATACTACTAACTATTACTTTTAAGTCCTACAATGAACTAGTGACATTGTTAGCCCAATGGTAGCTGCCATAGGCACCAGTACCCTAACTCTTTTAAAAAGTTAAGCTGTTTGGAAAATGAATGAATGAATGAATGAATAATTTGTATGTACTTTAATTTTCAACACAGTGTAGTTTGCTGACAATTCTGTACTTTTGTATTCTAGAAACAGGACAGAAATATTTCTACGTTAACCTACGTAAGGAACCTGAAAACTCCTTTTACCTTTGCTTGGAGCATCCACTAAAATTATAGTATGACACTAAACTACCATTACCTTCTGTTTTGTTTTTTTTTCCCATTGTTCAGGTAAAAGAAAATTTACTCACCACAGTGCAATAATGAATTTGACAGATGTTCATTTTTCATCTGCATGTCAGGAGTTTCAACATCTAAATAAATCAACTCCTTAGCATTAAGCGTCATGGTTTTCCTTACCTAAACTGCAGATTCTTTGGTGATATACCACACTAACTTGATTTTAATTTTTCTAGTTTCTTAAAGCAGACAACAATAAAGAATGAAAAAGTCTGGCTGGTCTCCTGGCAACAGCACATATTCAAAGAAGATAAAGAAATGAATTAGGCATATGGATGGCAGACCTTCACACCATTACCCATTTGAGCTTTTCACACCAGTAGGTTAATTAACCCGGAGATTCACAGGATAACTTACCATTAATAAAACTCTTGTGTTCATTGATAATGGATGTTAATTGAATGGTAAATGTCGACACATTAAGACAAACACAACATAATATGTCTAGATGCTGTTTAAAATGTTAAGAGAAAACCCTGCCAATGCAAGAGACATGCATCACTGCTGCCTCCCACAGATTGATCCTGGCACTGCAACAACACAGAGGCCTGATGACTCACAGGAAAAGCAGCCAGATTTCATTTCTTACCTCATCTTTTCTAATAGATTCTAGGAACACGCCCCTCACATCCACATGAATTAAAGCAAAAACAAATTATGCCAGGCAAGATGCAAGCCTGCAATAGCATGAAGCTTGCTGTAGCAGAGACAGCTAGAGACATGTAATCATAAAGGAGGAACGGCGGAAAAGATGGCAATTCAGCCAAGTTTCACCACAGTGGTTAATGTAAAAGGCATGGATAAAGTATAACTATCTAAGGGCTGTGATCACATTGTACAAATAAAGGATTAATTTCACTTTAGCTCACGTAAAAGTGGTGGGAATACAAATTAACGGTGAATGAATGTTAATAAATGTAAGTTGCACTCATGTAATTGGGTATTGAGTATCTCATGAAACACCTGCAGGTAGCCTGACAGGCCCAAATAGCCCCCTTATGCTTGGTTTGATTAAGAACTGACTACTTTTTCCACTGCTAACAAACAGTGATGAGAAAAACTAGCACACAGCTTTGTTTGAACTCTGAAGTAGGCCAGTGCTCTAATTCTACCTATCTGAAGCTAACCTTTTAGATGGAATGACTTAGCAGAAGCCAAAGAGAACATGAATGTTTTCCACACCAAAACATAATAGCTATTTTTACACATGCCACAGAGCACTGGATGTGCAATTGTGGCAACTGGGTCAAAGGAAATTTTTATGGTCACTGCTCAATTTTTGCAGACAAGCCTGGCTGCACTGCTTATTGAAATAACAACAGCTTAGTTTGTCATGTTGTATTAAACACTGTTTGCCCTTTAGTTGTAAGTGACAGTAGGGGATGTTTTATGGTATTTTAATCTTACGCAATGATATGAAAACAATGGATCTTGAGCTATAAATTGAATATATTTTGCAATAAACTGCCTCTATTCACGCAGTGTGTTGAAAAGAAACATACCTGAAAGAACAATTCAACTAACTAGTACTGAACTGTTAACTAAGATTGCATCTGTGCAATACTTTGACTAGAAATGCAAATGCTTTTAACAGTATGCTGAACTTGAAATGTAATCAACAAAACCAAAAGCAGAATTCCTACAGTAAACAACAAAGGAAACCTCAAAACATTGAAGATGTTGCAATGAGCTGAAATCGCTATTACATGCTTGCATAAATCAACACTGTGGGCCATGAGGCAGAAACAAAAACATGCAACAACTTTCCAATGAAAAAAATAATGTGGAATTGACACAGAGATACATATTGATTTGTGAGCCTGCAGGCTACTATATAAGAACTGATGACAACACAGTTTCCTGAATTTGTGGGAACCTTGTCAAACTCATGTCATGTGCTAGGAATTTTATTCTTACAGCGATCCTGTCGAATCATGCTGTTTGCTGCGGATCCTCAAGTGGAAATAAAGTTTCAGGCCCACAGGGTTGTGACAAGACACGCACAAACATAGACATGCCACACTGTGAAAGAAAAAAAAGAAACCATGTGTTTATGCCAGTGTGACGGTGGTAACGACAGGGAGTACAGGGTAGCCTAAATAAAGACATAGAAACCACATGGCCAGAAATGTCCTCGACTCAGCTATCAACAGCAGAAACTGAGGACTCCACCTCAAAATCAGCAGAGTCAAGAGCCAATGCACCACTTCATCACAGCCTCTGTATCATGACACAGATATAGGTCAGCAATACTAAAGCATCTGCAAATCTGCAGATTATCTCCACCAGGTTTTTTTATGCTCTAATCAGACCAAATCCTCTATAGAGGCATCTACTATTAAGTGGAGTTCCTCAGTTTGAACAGCGAGCTCAGGAATGACTATAAATGTGAGGTAGTATTAAGGTATCAGGATGCACTTTATAAGGGCTAGTGTTTCAGTGCTCCAAAGTGTGGGAGAGCTTTTTGAACTGAATAATAAAACCTATCTTTGACCTGAGTTTTAAAGTTTGTAGAAAGGAAATGGAAAAAAAGGATTACAGACCTAGACAAACCAAAATCACAGAAAGAGATGACAAACAACTTCTATAGCATGTGTGTGTATGTCTACCGAAAGGGTGAGGTATAAAAACCTCTTCGTAAGCATTCTCCACAGTTGGAAGTGATTATTAAAACTGCAGGAGCTGTTTTTACTACTCTACTACTTGGCTGACACTTTTTTTTTACTAAGGTATAGTGAAATACCAGCCACGCCTGTGCTAACTATGGAGTGTGTGTGTCCAGTGTACTTCCAGAGCAGTCTTGAATCTAGATGAATTAATATATATGCAGGTATCCATAATTAATGTTCCCCTGGGTACTTAGTGCGACACCAAGTTACAGAGGAAAAAGAGGGCAAGTTTAAAAATAGCCGGGACACCTACCATCATCTCATCCATTATTAAATACAGCCCAGAGATCTGATCTGACATCCATTATGCCACTCCACACACTCCAGCCTAAGACAGAATTAATAGGCTGCCATGGTCTAACTAACAAGTGTGGAGATGAAGATTTAGACTAAATAATGGATTGTGTTCCACTTGAAGTGCATTACATTTGAGACAGTTGATGTATAACACCTGGGCTTCATTCACAAAACTTTTCCTGAATTTTACCACTGTAAAAATTCCTGTCCTTTGGCTTAAAAATGTACAAAAAACAGTCTGATATGATGAGAATTTGCATTTTAGTAGCTGAACATTTAGACAACCTACTCCTTGTGTCATGTGAAGCTGGAATTATTGAGGAAATGGTTAAGTGCACTATACAATTTTTATTTTCTTTTTCCATACCAGCATGTCAGTCTCCATGTCAGTGCCGTGCAAATGGGCAGGAGAAACAGGTGCACCATAGTTACACAAGTCAAAAATAGAGGGACAACATAAGTGCATTTTCCACAGATGTACAGAAATATTATGGGTCACAGATGTATACTTGACACCCAAGACCCTAGTGAGGATAAAGTGGGTTCAGAAAATGGATGGATGGATGGATGGATGGATGGATGGATGGATGGATGGATGGATGGATGGATGGATGGATGGATGGATGGATGCATACCTTGTGCTCCACATCAAGGCTCAAAGTAATTGCTTTAGGTGCACATTTCTACTAATTCAGCATAAAATGAATTTACAGTTAAAGGCTCCTGGCACCAGTACTTCAAGTTTGACCCCATCAAATGTAACTGACAGAGTTCACATAGGAAAGCTGCTGATGAATCAAAACAAGTTCAACAAATTTGTTTTTTTATCCCACCTTTGGGGTGCTGTGGGAAGAGTTGAAGTGTTAAGGAATGAGTAATGGGAGAATTAGTCTGCATTTGAAGAGAAGGAAATGTTCTTAATACATGTATATTCTCAGTACTTAGACTTTAGAAACAACATATGTAAAACAGATGGTTTGTAGATGGTACCGCAATAGTAACAAGCCAAAAGAGCATTAATAAAGAAATGATTGGCTTGATTACATAATGGAAATTGTGTTCAAAATATTTCTTTATGGATAATTTGATGCAACTGAAAAAGCCCAGATGAGCTTGTCCACACTAGTAGAACATCTTTTTTGTTTTTTTACACAAACTACCTTTTTCAGCTTTTGCAGTATTTACTAATGAGACACTCATTATCGTAAACTTTTTTTTGCTTATTTGTTTTTCTCTTTTTAGTCAGAAAATGGAGATGAAAACTCAACAATGTACACCATTTGATCCCTATCAATAAGCAAAAAGCTTCCACACCTACTGAAAAAAGGAAAAACATGTTTGTTTGTAGGAAAATAAACAACCTTCTGGTGTCAGGTAATTATGACTGTGATCAAACTGTCTACCCCTTTTTTTCAATACTCCATAACAAGATCAGTGGGCATGCTGGGACTATGCAGAGGCAGAACAGCTATAATTAACAGCCAAAAGCCATTAGTTGTAGAAAAATGGCATATTGATTATCATTATTCAACAAGACACAGTCACAGGGTTAGTCAGGTTCCTGCAGGGGACTGCTCCCTGAGGATCTGTGCATTACAAAAAGCAAACTAAACAGCAATGAGTATCATGAAATAAAGTAAATGAGCTTAATTTGTATATGTGAATTGATCTGTGAAATAACCAACATTAAGTTACATGATTAACTTTGAAGTGATATCAAACCTATGCAAAAGTAAAGATTATAGGTTGTGATACAGTCAAAATGTTCTATAAATGTCACGGCATATGTCATGCAATTAAGAAAAAAATATATTGTGTAAATATTGCATGGTAAGAATTACTCTGTTCTGCTCCTCCATATTTGTTTTTGTGTGTGTTATGCACTTTTCCTTTCTGTGTCCATACTGTGTGGAAGAAGATAAAGTATCAAATAAAAAATAATCCAATAAAATGATGAAAGTGATTTGCAACACAATAAAAAGTCATAATATGAAGCAATACACATCTTTGTACTGTCACACAGTATATAGTGCAATAGCATATAACATTACTAAGGATATACTATTATTGCCATACACTATAATCATCACTCATGACAGATTGGATCTTGTTTTGTTTTGTTTATTACAATGCACCTGCCTCTCATCATTTGTACAACTGTGCCAACACTATTTTAATGCATATCAGTGTTAATCAATTGCTATCTAAAATTACTCCAGTTCAACATAAGTTATGGATTTGTCTGTCTACATAAAGACATTTAATATAGGTTTTGTGTTGAAGTTACTGAAGTTGATGGTAAGATTGTTAGATTGTAATGCAAATGCACTGGTTCCTTCTGTCTGTTTGATCCTGGTACAATAACGGTTGTTTCATTTGAATATAGAATAGAATAGAATAGAATAGAATAGAATAGAATAGAATAGAATAGAATAGAATAGAATAATAAAATATATTAA
>JAQQZY010000013.1:18913430-18937026 GCA_030068375.1 Ostorhinchus rueppellii | reverse complement strand
AAACAACCCCCCCCCCCCCCCCCCCCCCCACACACACACACACACACCCTCCCTTTTTTGGTCACTCTGTCATCTTTGTTTTCATCACAAAATCGGGAAAGTTAAGGTATAGATGAGCAGGGGGGCTGTGGATTTTGGCATAAATGCATCATGGTCAATAATGGAGCCCTCTTAGCTTTGAGGGTAGTATAAGCCCCAGGATTAGCATAACTGTACCAGACCCAGACAGACACAGACTGAGTGCTGGTGGGTACTCGGGTGGGTGGGGGCAGTCCCAGGGCAACAGATGGGAGAGATTAAAGCCCCTCTTACATCTTTAAACTCAACCAGGGGACTTGCAAAATTGGGGGTGTCAGCAAATACTCCTGAATCCGATCCATCCTACCTCAGCAACACACACATCCACCCAAACAGTAGCAGCATGTATGATTACAGCTGATACATGACTGTTGGCATGCAGCAGCTTGAGTCTTTGCAGTAATGAAAGACCATGCATGTGGCACTAGATCATGCCTCTGCATTTTTTTTTCTTGCATGCACTAGCCATGTATAGCACAATATTGCTGGGGTGTCCTTCACACAGAAACAAAAGAGACAAACTGAGGTGCTCGGTGTTTAAATTATACCCAAGTACCTTGTATTAAAGGCTCTGACAGGTCTCCCCATGGAAACACAAGGAGGATGAGAGCACAAGTTGTATACTGGAGTGGTTGCAGACAGTGCAGGAATGTCTGAAGAAGGATGTGCACGAGTGCATCAAGCACGTTTTAGCCTTTGGTCAAGAAGGCCCCCTGTTTTTTCCCTCCTCCCTCACTATGTCAGTCTGTAATCTTGGATGTAAAGTCGGAAACAGTTGTGTAGAGAAAACACCCAACACATCAGTGCACTCTGTGACTTTTAATCAAGTCTCAGACTGTCGTGTCTTGCATCGCTCCTATGGGCCTTGGCAAAGAGGAAGGAGAGCGCCAGATTAGATCGCTGTTGTTTTTTAGCAGTGAAGCTGAGGCAAAGGGGTAGTCTAAGGGGGTGGGAGGGTGCACTGAAGGCCAATTGGGGGATGGGAGGAGAGGGGGGGGGGGGAGATTAACAAATAACTGGGCCATGGGTAAACACTCAGCAGTACTCGGCGTCATCCAATGAACAAGCTCAGAGCAAAAACTACTCTGAAGCCTTTTGATATGACTACTCTCTCTTGGTCTTGGTCTTTCTCTCTCTCTCTCATCTGCCTCGCTCCACTGGCCTCGCCTGCATACTCTGACCCACAATCCAATACTGCAGTGAGAGCCAAGATCACACAGCAAGCTCCACAGTGCAGAACCAGGGACAGAACCTGCCATGACCAATCAGAGATAAAACACAGAGATTGGCATCCAACCAGAAACGCTTCTCAGAAAGACAGTCAACGAACCAACCAGAGCCAAGCAGAGCTGCACACAGACCAATGAAAACTGCCTACAAAAGCGCTCCCATGGCTCTGACTGCAAATGAGCAAATCCGGGTTGTGACTGTTTGGTTTTAACTCCAGCCCAAGACTGCATTGTTGTTTTTCTTCCAGGGCTTTTTTTTTGTTGTTGTCATTAAACCAATAAATACATTCTGTAGCGTGAATAGGTCCTTTTTAAGTCTAGACTCTGGAGGAAATGAGGGTTAAAAGAAACTCCTGTCCGATGAGTCCCTGCTCTTCATTTATCACATGCATGGTTGTTATGTGCAACACAATGAAACTATTTAATGTGTTGCACGTCAGTCACTGTGTCATAATGTTATTTCAGTCAGACAGCCGGTCACGGGATGAAGTTTAAGGGGGGGTGAACTCAGAGAGGGTAAAGGGTGAGGGGAGTTGCGGGCATTTTCCTGGCAGCATAGCCTGCCTTGGGTGAAACAAGACAAAGTGGAGGGAGTTAAAACTGCAAAAGAGATCTTCATATACATCACCATGATAGTCAATACTTGCATTTGGTACTGTGTATGGAGCTGTTTAACTGCAATAAAGCAGCAAAAAAAGACTGAAATTACTTTTCACTTACAACAGACATTCAAAAATCAATTGCAATGCTGAATGAAAACCCAGAATGAATATCTAGATTAAACTAAGGACACATTTATATGCTGTTGGGAGGTTTTTGGTTTTTTTTTGTCTCACCAAGATGCTGCTGTAGACATGCCCGTTTTTATTTCACATCCTTGAATTGCAGTAGAAAAATTAATAATTAATGTCAGTGTATCTACCCAGCTTTGAGAAAAAAGATAGGAGATACTCTGCTTTATGGATTTCTGTTCTCTAAACCCGGGTGTGCAAGGTCAGTCTGTTTGTCTAACCGTCTGTGGGTGTTGTCACTGGCTTTGTGCTTCCTTACATTGTTCCTTTCTTTCTCTTTTTTTTTTTTTAACTTTGGAGTTCCTTCTCTGAAGCCCAAGTTCTGACTTTTACCACCCACATGAGTAACTAGAAAAGAGGAATATTTTCACAGTGAGCCTGTCATTAAGTTTGGCCTTGTTGATTTGTCAAATATGTTTGTGTATATAAAGAAAGAACAAAAAAAAAAAAACAAGCACCACAGCCAGGTTAGGTTACACAGATTAGTTTGAAAAATTTGCAATGTATTTTTTGACCTTGACCTGTGCAGAATTCAGCTGTAGCTGAAAATGTGCTTGTGTGATAGAAAATGGCAACAGAGAGATGAACAGAGGAGCTACTTCTGTATGTGAGCCAGCATTTGCTGTACTTCAGTACAATATCACAGGTTGTTCACATGCTAGATTGTATTTTGTACATATAAGTAGGCCTTATTCAGATTGTTTGAGCTGATCACAACTAGGGCTGGATATTATGGCCAATTTCTTTAATTGATTCGATTTCGATTCATGAGGTTCTGAAATTGATTGATCACAATTCAATGCAATCCGATCTTATATCAGTAAGATTCAATTTTAATGGATTAATTCAGATTAATTTAGTGATACCAAAGTACAATTTTGAGCTGTAACCTGATTATTTGACTACCGCTACCATGCAACACATCAATACTGGTATCAATATTGACATTAGAAAGGAAATAAATATATGTCAGCACTAGGTAGCTATAGCTGAATCTGCTCATTAGTTTAGATAGATGGATAGATAAAGCTTGATAGATTGATCGATCTCCTGCTGTCGTACACCTCATTTTCCTTTTCCCTATCTTCAGAAACTTTCATTTGAGGGGGCAAGACATTTATTTAAAGGGACATTGCCCACTCTTTCCCCCTCTCTAGAACCGGGCCCAGCCAGACCTACCATAATTATCATATTTGTTCAGTAATTTTACCCTCTGTGTATGTGTGGTCAATAATTCCAAAAAATCTATAATGTATGATCATTTGTCCAATTAATTTCATGACTAAATAAATTAATTACCAAACAGAAAAAGGATATGTGTCCTTTGCATAGCGGTGCATTTGTGTTTCTATATCCTCTCATGTGTCTCTGTAGTTGTGAGGCAGGGCCTTGATGCAGCCCAAGACCATATAGAATTTGGGAATTTATGAAAGGTGTTCTGGTCCATTCAGTGTAGGGGCTCATCATGGGCTCCACATATGTAGAGATGCTTTATTTTTATTTTTTTCCCCCAAGGTTCTGTTTGACTTAAAAGTAAAACTGGGTTTCGGCATGTAATATCCATGGTCTATGATAATGTGTTACTAAAGCAGATGGTGTGAGCCATGTCAGAATAAAAACTGGGTGTGTATGATCATTTTCCTTCAAATATGATGATTTTCAGCTGTTGGTATGATGTGGGACTCACTAAAAACCAGGCATTTCAATCAGTGGATCTGTATTCACACACAAAACCTGGCACCTGTTTGCACACTTTTCTTCTATTTATAAAATAAATGTTCTAATGGGAAAGTTGCATCGTAATGCCTTGTGTGTTGTGTTTGGAAAAAATTGAAATTGAAAAATTGACCGGAATCGGTCAAAATTGGCATCGACTGTTCAAGGACCCTACAAATCAGAAATCAGGTTGGCCCAAAAAAAATTTCGCTGCAAGTCTGTAGAATATATTACTGATTGAATTTTGAAGAGACTGTATATACAGAGGGAAAAAAATAACAGATTGAATGGCATCCCCTCCACTTAGGGCATGAAATTGGCTCTACAAGTATTAAAAATCTATATGTTTTTGCCGTGGTGGTCACAGTCTCACCCGACAAGAATTCAAATCACCATCTCTGGGAGGTTTTGGAATGACAATGCACTTGGTTGCCATCAACAAAATACCAAATGCGGAAGCTTATTTTGTTAGTTGTCATTGAGTGTAGAATCGATGTCAAAAAGCACTGAAGATCTTCTGGAGCCATGTGGTGGATTGCTCTTTTTCTCTTATTTGTTACTTGTTTTTACATTGACTTCATAATTGCGTCAGGAGCATTTAAATGTAATTAAAATCTCTAGTTTAATGGTGAAACTAGTTTTTAGTGAGACATTTTTCAGCATCAGTTCAATTCCACTTGACAAAGTTTCAGTTCATTCTCTAGTAGGCTTCACTACACTTCAATTATTGAAGTTCAATATCGGTATATTTTCATAGCATGAAATAATTTTGTTTTGGATTTGAAAGATTGTCAGAGAAACAATACTGTGAATTCCACAAGGAATGCTCTGACTTGGTGCACTAAAAACAGTCAATGTTTTTGGTAAGAACTAGGGGTGTAATGGTACAAAAAAAATTTGGTTCGGTACCTTTTTGGTACAGGGGTCTTCAGTTCAATACATTTTTGGTTGAGTGAAGGAAACCAATTTCATTTAAAAAAAAAAAACAACTTTATTGAAGTTAAAAATTGGGTTACAGTTGTTCTCTTGGTAGCAGTAATATTAATGTTTGGCCGGTGTTTTAAATGCGTGATGAAATTTGATGTGTTCTCAGAAATGCAACCGATTTTTACGAGACAATTCCAGCACACCGCTCCTGTATTGTCGACTTATCTCACTACATTGAGATGACTGACAGGGACTCCAAAATGCTTCCAAGTCGGAGACCTTGGAGAAGACAGACGGTCTTCCAACTCTGGCTTTGTACATGTGATGCCGCTCTGAGCTGCCATGTTGGTTTATGTTCAGCATGGTGCGCGTACCGCTTAGATGTCATACAGATATCAAATATTGTACATGGCTTCCACTTGTGGTCACCCTGCTCGTACTGTGTGTGTTCTTCTTCAAGGTTTGTGTGGAAACTTAAGGGTAGTGTTTGCAGTCTTCACATAGGCTACGTGTATTTGTTTGGTACACCTCCATATTGTTTTGAAGGCCCGAACCAAAACAGTTAAGCACAAATGAGTGCACCGTTACATCCCTAATGAGAATTGGCCCAAAGAAGCTGTAATATTGTTCTTTTATTTAACTTGACCTGTAAAATCTGGTAAATGCTTTCAGTTTCAAGCTTTATTCATTCTTAGGAAATGTCATATTTACAAATCAGTCTCTGTATTTTATATATTGATATCAGATCAATAAAATGTTATTTATGATAGAAGGATATTTATGAATGAGAACAGGTTTTTTTTCTTTTCTAACCCACTGCTTTTTTTAATAACTCATTCCTATGTATTTATGTGCTTAATGTTTATGATTTACATTTCATGCTTGGCTTTTTTTTTAAAAATTGCTTTTATTTGAATTAATACTTGATTGTGTTCCACAGTTGTAATTTAGTAATCATTTCAACTACACAGAAAATGATTTACACACTGTTGGTGTTAGTGCTGATAATGTTGTTGATTACACCAGGGATGTACAATCCTGGTCTTCGAGGGCCGGTATCCTGCATGTTTTAGATGTATCCCTCTTCCAACACACCAGATTCAAATGAGAAGCCAATCATCAAGCTCTATAGAAGCCTGATAATGATGGTCAGGTGCGCTGGAAGAGGGAAATATCTAAAACGTGCAGAATACCAGCCTTTGAGGACTAGGATAGGACACCCCTGGACTCTTGAGGGAAAATAATAGCTGTATAGCAGTGGCGGCTGCTGGTCTTTCAAAGAGGGGAAACTCATTGTCAGCTGACATCACAAAATGTATTCATATGTAAGTTCTGCTCTCCATTCCTTTTCAAGAAAGTGGTCTGTGACCCTGTGACGCTAGCTAGCTGTTTCACTCCGACCTAGCCAACAGTATGACTGATTGAACTATCTAACAAAACGATATTAAACTTGAACAAGGAATTATTGAAGTTATGTTAAACTGAAACAAGGAAATACAATAAGTGTGTTTTATTTACAGTATGAGAAATTAACAAGTAATTTCACTGAGAAAATTCCAACAAATGGGTTGCAGTTTGTCTTAGTTCCGACTTCGCTTGCGAAATCCACTATGGGACTGATAGGCAGAGCAGTCAAGTGACAGTGTATATCTCAAAATACCTGTCAATCAAAATGGGATTCAGCCTTTCGACTGATCCTCTAATCGTCCAGGCCAGCTGAAGCCCACCCACAGCTCCATTCACCCCCAGAGATGCTGGGTGTCCGGAGGCGGGACAAAATTGTGGCATTTATCCAATGACTGTCGGGTTTCAAGGCAATGAAAAAAAACTGTCCTATTAAAGTGCATGGACATTCAGCTTCAATGGGCAAATCCTCTGGTTCGTATCACAGTAGAGACAGTAGAAGGTACAAATGCCTAAGTTGCTCAGCGCCACCCACCATTAAATGCATTGACAACGAAAACGGCGGCATGGGAATGCATGAGAAGTTAACATTTACTTAGTCGATTTGTGATAAGTAGCTCATTCTGAACAAACTCGTCTTCAAGGAGAATGTATTCTAACACTTTTGTAGTAAATTAAATGTTAACACAACCGTACATATTTAACCACTTTAATGTTGGACATTTTAGGGGAAGTTGAGCTTTCCTTGCCATCTTGGAGAAATCACCTCTGCTGTAGAGGTAAAAATCACTTCCACCTAGATTTTTTTATGCTTAGTTTGGGATTTAGGTCCATATTTATTGATGAGTTAATATGGGGAGATTCAGATTGTTTTATTCTTGTAATAGTTTGACTCAGATATTCACTTCAACGGTTATCCACTTGGTAAAAAAAACAAAAACAAAAAAAAAACGAGAAAGATTAACTTCAGATATGCATGTTTTTTTCAGTCTTGACATTTTAGGGGACGAGAAGGGATGATATCGTTAATTAACCAGCTAGCTGCCTTTCCCTCCTACACGTATTGCCATCATACCAGCATGTAAAAAGTCAACATCGGTCAAACTCTGATTTAAACCTTGCGCTGTAAATACATGCAAGTGGAGAAACCCTTCCCATTGGGAATCGGTCCACTAACCCCAGCAGTGTTGATGCCAGAGTCTCATTGAAATGCATCAAAATGAAAATTTCTCCACATATTTAACCTCTGTTTTGAACTCCTTTCCAACTTTGCATATGTACAGTGTCTTTCCCCTGTAGGCAGTCAATCCCACAAAACAGTAGGCAGTGAAGGCCCATAGGTTCAGGGCAGCCGAGGCCCACATTAGGCCAGGGTTGATAGCTTTATCTGTGGATGGGAGCAGAAGAGAAGAGTTGGCTCGTTTCCCAGCAGAACTACCACTCCATCCCGTCACCCTCTGCCCACACAGGCTAGATTGACCTTGGGCAGGGCACAGCCACCCCCCTCTCCCCCACCCCCGTCCTGTACCCGGATGGAGGAAAAGGAGGAGCCGGGAGTAAGGAAAACAAACTGGCACATCATGTTTTCCTTATCTGAGATTACCCACAGCGCAGGCTATGTACACAAACACGGTCTGACATTGGCTCAAAAAATTCAGACATTTACTCCAAATCAACAAGCCCACTCCTAGGCTCACTGTCCATTTCACAACTCTATTTGAGATTAGCATTCTGGCTTTCTTTTCTATCTAAAGACAGTCTGTACTTCAGCCTTGTACGTTTGTCCATAATTTTGTAAAGTTATCATAGAAAACCAATTTTGCCCACAGGCTTGAAATAAATTAAACACAGATTGGTTGTTGTTATGCAGTTGGCAGTGTAGGAGCTTTAATTAGAGCCCTGGCTGCTGCATTGTGTTAAACATCCATTTCTGATTTTGTGACATTTAATTTTCTCTGCTGTGTCTGGAATGTGTTTTCATGTCTTTCTTTGTTTATGTTTTTAATTAGATTTTGGCACCTTAATGTGTAGTCCTACATGCAGGAGTTTCTGTTGAGCTTTAGCCTGTGACAGTCACACATACATGAGTCCTATTGGTGGAGAACAAAACATCAGTATGACTTAATATAAATGAAAGTCTTTTTCATATTTTTGAGAAGACATTCATTTGGATGAAGGCATTTTCAACTATGCATTATGTACGTTGATGCAAGATGCCAAAAAATGACAAACTGCCTACATCCTAAAAATTTGATGTGCTTGTCTCTTTGTCTTCCCACTGTCTCATTCACTTTGTTGCTCTGAAAAGCAAAACACAGCGAGTAACTGATTTAACTTGCCTCCTACTCATTTTTCCTTGCAGCTGCTCAGGGTGAGGAGAGGGAATGTGCCTTCACAGACCAGCAGCAGCAGTGGGAGGTGGAGCGAGTGGCAGGGGGCGAAGGCCGGGTCTCCCCAGAGAACACCACCATCCGATGTGCCAAGGGCAGCCACTGTTTCGGTCTGTGGGAGAAAAGCCCACCTGGTGAAGTGCGACTGGTCAAACAAGGTAAAAAAAAAAAAAGACTTTATCTAAGACTGTGATGAATAAATGAAAACATTTGGTAAGTTGTGACAAGGTACCCTTTCTTTAGGTTGCTGGACTCACCTGGGTGACCACCAGGGTTGCCATGATGACCGCTGTGTAGTGACCAACCTCCCTCCACAAATTCAGAATGGGACATATCATTTCTGTTGCTGCGGGAGTGACATGTGTAACGTCAACTTCACAGAGGATTTCCCACAGCCCAGCCCCACCACAGCACAGCCAATCAGTAAGAACACATAAAATTGTCATGCTACACCACTTTAGTCTGTCCATGCAGTCCAGCTCATCTTGTAGCAAGCTGTAGTCCCTTCTCAGTATATACTAACAATCCATACAGATCATTTCAGCATCATGTTGAATAATATCATATATATTATTGCATAAAGGAAGTGTACACAGCCAAATGACATCAGCCTCACGTTGGGGATTTTTTACCATCACTGTCTTAGCTTGCTTTATTTAAACCAGAGGCAATCATTTATGGATGAGTGGATGGAACATAGGAGGAGTGAGGTGAGGCTGCATGGTGAAACAGGAAGTGTTGTTTCTGTCAAGTAATCTCAGCAGTTTGTTTTATAGTATGCCAACACATTGTGTTTGATGATTGCATTTAAGGAAATGTAAACTTTGGCAGTGTTATTGGCGTAACTTTTTAACCACAACCACCATGGCATTGTCTTTATAAACACAAACTCAGTAAGCCGCTCCTGTCAATCAGTCCCCACACAGTAGACAACAAAGCCTTCCATTAGCTCTAAACTCATATTGACAAAGCAGTAATTTAGTACGCTTAAAGTGATTGAGAGAAATTGACACATTTTCAGTGACTGTACTAGGCTTTTTGCCCCTTGTCTGTTATGCATGTACATAATTTAAGATTAGTGAGATGGAGAAACCATTTGAGGTGGTAGCTGTGATTTTTTTTTTTTTTAAACTTGGATGACGTGTACTAACAGAATGCACTGACGTATTGCTTCTTCTGTTTTCCCTCTTTGAATGTCTTGAAAAATGCAGTAACATTTCCAAAAAGCAAAACCATCTCTTTCAGTGTGATTTGCAAAATGGAGAGAGTTAAATGCAAGTGAAATGACTAACAAAGAGCAAGGGTGAAAACAGGCCCACGCAGTTTGGAAACACAAGACTATTAACAGAAAAGAAATGATATTTGATATCATCAGAGAAATAGTACCTACACCCACTTGTAGCTACTTTCTCTCTTTCTGCCCCCTTTTCGTCTGCCTCTGCTTCATCATTCAGCCACAAAGCTTAGAAATGAGCTCCCTGATTCCCGCCTATAATAAACCTTGACAACTCTGAATTGCAGAGATGAATTGGTTTGCATTTGCACAGATAAGCTGTGTCCTCGCTTCCAGCTAGTGTGGATTATATGCACTAAATGGCAAATAGAAGCAGTTGATATTGAATCTTTTTCCTTCAGTGGACGTTCTTTGTGTCTTTCAAATTCTTAGTGAGGTGTCAAACAAAGCAAACAGATGTATTGTTAATTGTTCTTTCCACTCAGGTTTTAGCTGTGAATGAAAGCAGTGTGGGGAGGGAGGGGGAGGAAGGTGGCGGCAGCAGCTCATCATCTTTCCTGCCCACACACACACACACACACACACACACACAAACACTCGCACTCTACCATGCATGTCGTCTCTCTGCATTCCATGGATTACAAGGCGTCTGCTGTATCTGTCTGTCTGCGGGAGCGCCGGTGACTGCTCCCCTGTGTAGACAGATGATGAGACAAAGACGAGAGAAAGTTGGAGGAAGAAAATAACATTTTACATCAGAATAAATCACTGAGTTTATGTTTCATAACACTATTCTAACACTAAGTCTTGCTTCTGTTAGTAAGTCCTGACATGTCTTGACAGATTACTCTAGTATTATTAGAAGTCACAAACACTTTGGTTGTCTGAGTGATCTTCAGCCAAGTATTGTGGGTGAGAACATTTAAGGCAAGGTGATACTTTGGCAGGGTTTTGCTTAGATTTGAGGAGGGCTTAGGTGCTGTGATCGCTTTTTCCTGTTATTTGACAATTTGCATTTCTGCATACTTTTACACCTACATTATAATATTTTTTTAAAAAACAAAACAAAAAAACCCACACAAATCTGAATTTCCTCTCTACAAAATTTCCAGTTTCACAAAATATGAATACCACTTTTACAAAAGATTAAAAAAAACACTATTTATCCAGAGTAGTCGCGAACACTCATTCGTTTTTGTTGTTTTAGCTTAGTTGTTCAAAAACACTAAGGTGCTGTGAAAATCCCATCACGTACTTTTCAGAAAAATGTTAAAAAAAAAAAAATGCAAACCTTTCCAGCAGATGTTTTCGAGAAAAATTGTCATTAAAAAAAAAAAAAACTGTGGCGATTTTGTTGGGAGAATATGTACATACCCACACGCTTTTTTGAGCGTGCATCCTTTATGTAATAACATACAACTGGTTGCACCGTGTTTTCTTTCAGTCAGACTGCATAAGTAAAGTTGTAGGATGAATTGTCAAGTTTTTCTTAATTTGCTTTACTTCACATTGCATGCTCTTCAATGTGACTATTGCCCAATTCTGATGCTAAAATCGTACATCCTGCAGATCTAATAGCAATTCAGTTGGTGGTAGTAATTGGTAATTTTCTGAACATTTATAGTGTGTTGGGGTGTGTCTGTTTATCAGACAATTTCCTGCACAGCCCTCCTCTGGATTATGAACTCATTGACCTTGGCATTTGAGAGGAGTCTTGTCAGACTCTGCATATATGTGTGTTTGCGTGTTTTCCCTCTTGCCTGTATGCCCTCCAGCTTGTGTACATGCACGCTCATGCTAGTACGTCAGTCAGAGCTGCCCTTAGGCTCTCTAAGCCATCAATTATTGATAAAGCTTGTGTCTCACAGCAACACCAGTGTGCTGCCTAAAGTAACAGAGGCAGCTGCTGGTTCTTTAGTTTTTATTCCTGCACGGTATAGAGTGGAGGTCTGTGAGAAGAGTTTAGGTCGGGTGTTGTTATATTTAAGTTGTGTGTATGTTTGTCTCTACTCTCCAGAGAAGCTCTTATAGCTGATGCAGTGTCTCATTAATCACAAATGCCTGACAGCTGAAGCAGCAGCCACCTCAGCTAACTGCTGCTACCACCTTCATCTGTCCACTTCGCTCTGTACACTATTTACATTTTTTTTTTCTCTCTCATTCTCCATTCACTTCCCACACATCCACTGCTTCTATCTCCTTATACTGCCTTCCAGTCTATTGACCATTCTTCATGATTGTTTGGCTTAATTGACGTGTTTTGTTTTGTTTTTTGCTTTTGTTTTGTTTTGTTTTGTTTTCATTTCTTTTGATTGATGTCCACAAAGAGGCATAATTGCATACCCTGGAATTTGTAGCCATGTGTGAAAGTTGTTCCATGCATGGGCTTATTGATCATTCTTTTGAGAAGAATAATATAATATAATATAAGAATGATATAAAACTAACATACGTTTGTTTTGCCGTCATAAAAATTTGCCTTCATAAAAAAAGCGGCCGCCAAACAAAAACTGTTTTGATAGGTGTGTGTGGACTGCAGAGCCTCCTGCTTGGCAGTAATTACTGAAACTGTTGTTTTTCATTGCACTGGTTCAGACTACGAGCCCTGTTGAATCGGTAAATCAACCCAATATTCAGCAGACTGTTTAAGTGCACCTAAGAAATTGCTCAATTCTCACTATGTGTAAATAATGGCTGCTCATAAGTCAGAGACACTGGAATGGTCTTCATCATCAAAGGTCACACTTTCATTTGCACTTTTGTTTTTGGTGTGTCTCCCCTTTTAGCCACCCGTGCACTGCGCTGTGAAGAGACAATAATTATCGCCCTGGCAACAGTCTCCGTGATGGCTGTGGTTGCTGTAGCAGCCTTCTTTGGGTATCGCATGATGCATGGTGAGTTACCATGGCGCCACACTGCAAAAAGGAGACATTCATTATGCAAGGCCGTTTTAATGTTTTTGGACATTTCATTATGAACTTGCAGATCTGCAGTTTGTGGCTTTTATTTTTTCAAGTTTTAGACTGTCTCTGCTATATACTTGGCTGTGAACTCTGTATCTATGTTAATAGGAGATGGTAAGCAAGGCCTTCACAACCTGAACATGATGGAGGCTGCTGGCTCTGAGAGCTCACTGGACCTGGACAATCTTAAACTACTGGAGGTTAGTGACCAAATGGATTTGTTTTTATTTCTGGACCCTGTATGAAATATTTTTAGTTTGGTGTAAGTCATCTATTCATCACTGAAAATGAATCAGTTTTCTGGCTCAGAAAAGAGCCAAAGTATTCATTGTAGTGGTGCAGCATGCCAGCATGACACTGTGTAACTTGAGTCTCTTTAACTTAATAAGTCTGAAGGGAGCCAATACAGAAGCTACAACAAATAAGTTTATGGCATTGCAGCCACTCAGAGATTTAGTAACATTAGTGATAAAGTCGTAATCCCGCACATTATCTAAAAAATACTGGATTTGATAGGAGTGTTTGCAATGTGAAAGCAGCATTAAGGTGATAACAGTACATATCTACATCCCAAATCCTGTGCATTTATTCTTGCTTGTTTTTATAGGATGAAAACTAGTATCATTGATTCAGACATGGAGTGTTCTCCTCTGGCTGCAGCAGCTCAACATACAGGGTGTATACAGTATGTAAGCCAGAGGAAGGAGGGAGGCAAGAGTTGGGAAGAGAAAGGAGAAACCAATGGCATGGAGGCAAACATTTACCCCAAAATACATCAAGGTGTACAGTTACATTTGTCGTTTCAATGTGACTTTTGATCATTGGATCACAACAGGACATATTAAGTGACAGGCCCCGGCACACAAAAATAGGATTATGCTTGCACTGACATAGGATCCTGAAAACTCAGTATGGAAGTGGGAGAGCTCAAATTGTGATAGAAAGTCAATGAAGACAGAGTAATATTTAGCTACAGTGCTGATACATTCAGGGAGAGGGATTTTAAAAAAAGGAAGCAAGACAGTTAAACTATTCTAAAAAAAAAAAAAAAAAAAAAACCCAAAAAAACCCCATCCATTTAGTTATTTCCTTTCATATAAAAGCTTATCATATCCTGACTTGTCCAATAGGAAGATATTCTCAAATGTCCATTGCAATACAAGGCTATTTTTGTGCTGCTCACACTGATATGTCAGATAAAAGCTAAACTGTCACTGCAAACAGCCAGCTTGCTTCTAAAAGATCACGCTCGTCTTCCTTCCTTTCTTTCTTCCTTTCTTCTCTTTTTTTTGTTTGGAAATGCACTAGATCAGTAGATGCATCCATCAGATAGATACCTCCTTTAATCCCAGCCGCAAAAAGCTAACGCACCTGACAAATTTAGACTCAAGCATGACCGTTACTACATTTTAATGACTTCAAACAAATCCAAGTCATGGTGGTAAGGAAAAGCATGTGAAACAGCTGATATAGTTTCTCAGAGAATGGTTCTGAGGCAGTAAGTTGACAAATCAGATAGACAGCCAATCAGTATGAAACATAATGAACCAATGACATAGATGCACTGATGTTTCTCCTTTCTTTAGACACCTGTTAACTGCATTTCAGACTCTAGTGCAGAGGAGGGATGTCTTTTCAGGCAGGAGTTGAATTCAGGACACTGTCCTTGTGCGTTATCAAATGCATGCACACGTTCTTTCACATCACACTCATTGTATAGGGAGCTATTCTCAGACAAAACAAAAACCTGATGCTTTCCCAGTGAACTTCATAGCTCCAGATAAACACTAAAGCAGACATGGAGGTGGAAACTAGAAAAAAAAAACATGCACTCCTCCTGAATTCATTTCCTACTAAAAGGCAGATGGCATTTAAAACAGAATATTTGGACCTTAATGGCATGCTGTGCTCTGGCTAATTTAGGGACTATAATTGAATGATTTGTTTATTTTCTAGTCCAGCCTGTCTGTCTGGCTGCCTTTTTTTAATAGTGGTAGCTTTGTTTCTTTATGTTGACTTCCTGTAGGTTTTTTTGTGCATCTTTACCTGATTATTTATAGCATGTGCAAAATGATCCTTTCCCTTTTCAGCTGATTGGGCGTGGCCGATATGGTGCGGTATACTGCGGCTCTTTAGATGAGCGGCCCGTAGCTGTGAAGGTCTTCACTGCAGCCAACCGCCAGAACTTCCTCAATGAATGTTCCATCTACAGGCTCCCACTGCTGGAGCATGACAACATCGCCAGATATGTTGCTGCAGATGAGCGGACAGGCCCAGAGGGCCGAACAGAGTACCTGCTGGTCATGGACTACTATCCACATGTGAGTAAATAAATTCAGCAAGGATTCAAAGAAGCTAAAAAAATTGTGTAATATATATATATATATATATATATATAATGTGTGTGTGTGTTATTACTGTGCAAAAATTTTAAGTAGGCTTTAGATTTGTTGTTTTGGGCATTGTTGAAATGAACATGTATGTTTATTTATCAGCCTCTTTTCTTCAGATGCAAGAAAATGCAGGAAATTTATGCACGGCCTTAAAAGACAGACAGAAATGGAACTAAATGTGTTCTAAAGGTTAAACTCAGTATGTAGTGTGACCCCTGACCCCATGACAAGAAGCAGCAAAAACCATTAGAAACATCTGGCATGTGTTGAATGAAACCTGGAATAAAAAAAAACCCAAAGTGAATACCAATAATTTATATTGTCTGAAAAAAGGATTAGACATGAAAAGACATGTTAAGTGTAAAAGGAAAAATCACACTTTATATGACTCCTTTGGTTTATAGAAGCTGTTTTTTGTTTTGTTTTTTCACTGAAACTATTGTTTTTATTGCTGTACGTATGTAAGTATGTTTAAAAAAAAAAAAAAAGACTTGATATGAACTGGGAGAGGTAGATAAGTGGGTTGGGAATCACCTGGGGATATAATGATGGTAGGACATCATATATTCAAAAGGTTAAAGATCAGCTTTATGGTGACATCAAATGTCTGGCAAAAATATTTTTTCTGTAAACTGTAGTCGTATTTAATGTGACTTTCCTTTTACACCTAACATGTCTTTAATTGTTTTGTTCAGATAATATGACATTTTTGGCATTCAGTTTCTGATTTTTAATTTATTTTTTTTTATTCCAGGTTTCATTCAACACATGCCAGATGTTTTTTCACATGTTTTTCATGATGTTTTTGGGGCTTCTTGTCATGGAGTCAGGGGGAACACTCAATACTGTCTTGAACCTTTACAACCCATTTTGTTAGTTTTTGTTAGTTTTTTTGCGTGTCTTTTAAGGCATTAATGCATTGTATTTCCTATATTTTCTTCTTGCATCTGAAGAAAAGAGACTGAGAAATAAATATGCATGCATGTGCATTTCAATGCTGCTAAAACAAATCTAAAAGCCACCTAAAACGTTTGCATAGTATGTATACACTAATGATTAAACCATCTAAGCTTTTCCTGCAGACAAAGCTGATGTAAGGACTGAACGTCAGCACTAAAATGCTTGCAACTGCCTCCAGCTTTTCTTCAGTATTAATGTGCCTTAAAACTGAATGTTTGCTGTCAAAAGCCTTCAGCATCCTAATTAGAAGTCAGTTGACCACCAGCCACCCAATGAAAGGAGTCTATTATGCATCACAACATCACTGCAATGCATGTTTTCATGGCAACACAGTGCAAGCAAGGACATGAGTCTGGGACTGATAATGCATTTGCATTCAAGTAAATAATATTTGATGATATAATTTATTGCAAGTGAACAGATGTAATGTAATTTTATTTAGTAGCGGATGCGCGAATTGCACGATGATTGATTTTGAGAGAAAAGATTAAGTGTATGTGTGTCTTATTGTGTGTTTGTGCATCAGTTTGAGCAGTAATAGATTATCTAAGTTGATGAGATAATTGGGAAGGAAATTAATGATATCCAATCATTTCTGGTAAACATTTTCATGGGATTAATTATCTTCTCATAAGACATCATCGTCATCCGTGCATCGTTATCAAGATTAACTTGAAGTTAAGATGGAAGTTACAAGACCATTACGGTTACAGGGTTTCCGCTACATGTAAATGATCATGGTGCACCACCATGCCAAAATGAAAGCCACCAATAAATATGAAAAGAAATAGAGCATCTTTAAATCCTTACATATCTGCAATTATTAGCATCTCAGGAATTATTCAAACTATCAAATGATTAGTATTTAGAAATATGTCTGGAAGCTGTGGGTTTTTAACCAAGATCAGTGGTATTTAATTTTTTATTTTTTTTTCAAAACTAAATAACTAGGGTAGATATGATGTAACAATATTAAAAGTTCATGTACTAAAAATGTGTTTTCAAAGAAGTGACAACTAGTGAAGATAATTTTTAAGACCTTTTAAAATGACAGTACTTGACTATTGTACAGTCAATAACAAATCATGTTGAATAATTTGATTTCAGCAGCTTCTGTTAAATATACATGAATACATGTTGCAAATTAGGATTTACCTCAGGGTTTCTCTGGATGTTCACATTTCAACCCAGTTCAGTGGGAAAAATTATCATTTGTTGCAGCTGTGAGTACACATACTAATGATGAAATTTAGCTCAAAGGACCAATCTTTAATGCGATTCATAATTCAGAGGGAGTCGAAACTTGTAAGGTCCATAAATTTCATCTTTGCTGTCTTGAATTATTTCAAGAAAAACCTGAAATGAACTGGGAGAGCTAGGTGAGTGGGTTGGGAATCACCTGAGGATATGATGATGATGATGTGAGCACATCATAAATCCAAAAGGTTAAAGATCACCTTCATCGTGACATCACTATGTTCTGCAAAAATATTTTTCTAGCCATTTAACACCTTCGAGTGGATATGGCATGTTTCTCACTGAAAATGATTCATGCCAACTTCCCCAAAAAATACACTTACTATCTTTTACTACATTTCTTCCAAATTTCAAACAATAAAAAATGTGGTTTTGAATGAATCCTGGTGGAAAAACAGCCATGAGCATGAATTCAGATAGATGAGCACTGACAAGCCAATAAAATGGTGTATGACAAAGTAGGATTTTCAATGTTAATTGAGTAGAAACTGTGAGGAATCTCTGTATTATATCGTTGGTTGTGATCCTTCTGGGATTCAGTTGATTGAACAATAGTATCTCACCCTGTTACTCTGAGTGAAAGCATGTGAGTAAGGGGGTAGGACACACTATCAGTTGGCGTTTGTTGACTTGTGTTTGAAGTGACAATCCTGGAGTCAGCTATTTTTTTTCTTCCCATCTCTGTCTCTTCTCATCTGTCATTTTATGCAAGTGATGCTGTTATTTAATTTCTTCTGTGTTCTCTCCCCCACTTCACACTCTCAATCTTCCCCAATCTATTCTCTGCTTCTTCCATCCTGGCTCCCCATCACCCCCTCTTCAGGGTTCTCTGAGCCGCTACCTGAGTGTCCAAACCAATGACTGGGTCAGCAGTTGTCGGCTGGCTCACTCTGTCACCCGCGGCCTGGCGTACCTACACACTGAGCTCTTCAAAGGAGGTGAGCTGGAGGACACAGAAAAGACGCATACACACACTCACGGTTAATTACATAACTCCTCAGTTTACTCAGGCTCAAGTTCCAAGGCTGCTGCTTCCATCTGTTACTGAAAACATAAATACATAAAAAGAATTGTGGTGCAAAGTGGAAAAGCTTTTTGTGTGTTTAACTCTGTTAGTTTAGAATAACTAAGAAAGGCCTGTGCTGTTCTCTCTTCCTGTCTCAATGCCCAGTGCTTGAGCCTTCTTAGGACCTCCACACTGGAGCTCCACGTGGGTCTGTTTAGCTTGGAGCGCTTTGCATCCCCGCATTTGATACACACACAAACACACACTGGATTCACCTCATGCCAAGGGTATTTATAGACTGGCCTCAAGCTAGAGTGAAAAATGGAGAGAGGGATAAAATAGGGGGAAAGCGAGATAGGGATTCAGATGACCAGGGACTATCCTGTGGCTCAATGAAATCATTCTTCAGCGGCAGAACTGACAGTTACTGTTCTTTTCCGCATCATCTAACTTCAGCTCAGTTCCTTTTTTCACATCAAACAAACTAACTGCACTTGCAAAGACCAGGGGTGTGGAACACAGAGACTAGTGAAGGGACAGAAATAATTCTTTTTGTGCAAGCGTGTGACAAATTCAGGGCTTACAAAAGGAAAGAATCAAAGGAGCTCAAGTGATCGGTAGACCAGAGGACAGCACACAGGGAGGCAACAAAACCAAAAGAAGGACCTGGTGTTTGTCCGCTCTGTGTGTAGCCGCTAACAGCAGAGTCTCTTGGGCTTGGGTACAGTCATCGTCATCCTCCCCCACTCATCCTGCACATCAGTAGTCGGCAGGAAAGCTAGGACTGACTGAAGTTCCCTCTCGCGCAGTGCACCCTCTGCTGGACTGCAAAATAGTGCAGGCAGAGGCTACTCTGATTCAGTCTTAATCCCATTGTTGTAGATTAGATTAGTGGGTTTAGCTCTCTGTTGACAAGTGCAGTCTGTTTTGGTGAACAATGAGTAATGAGGGAAATGGGATGCTGTTTGAAAGGATTTTCTGGATGTTATCATCATTAGCACATACAGTAACAAAAATTCAACTCTGTGTCAGGGTAGCAAGGAATTTGGGGAAAAGGGCTTTTGATTTTTAACGAAAGATAAATCAGCCCATTTTCATTGTCACGTCTTCTCCTCATTCTCTTTTTTCCTCTTTCAAGACTTGTACAAGCCTGCAGTTTCTCACAGGGATCTGAACAGCCGGAATATTCTCGTCAAAGCTGATGGCACATGTGTCATCATTGATTTCGGCCTGTCCATGAAGCTGACAGGAAACAGGCCTGCACGTCATGGGGAGGAGGAAAATGCTGCTATAAGTGAAGTGAGTGTAAAATAATTTAAAGGAAAACCTTTTTAGGATTTTTATTTTATCATCTTTCTTTTATCCCTTTTCTGATCCCCTTCCCGTTCTAAATCCTTATTTGTTTCTCCTGTCTGCCAGGTTGGCACAATCCGCTACATGGCCCCAGAGGTGCTGGAGGGGGCGGTGAACCTGAGAGACTGCGAGTCAGCGCTGAAGCAGGTGGATATGTATGCCCTTGGTTTGGTCTACTGGGAAACCTTCATGAGATGTACTGACCTTTTCCCCGGTAAGCAAGACACAGGAAGCACAGCCGAATGCACAGAGTTGAATGAACTATCAAGAATTTATTTATCAAACCAGAAAAAATTGATAAGCCAGTATATTTATAGGCTGGCTTAATGTATGTGCCTAATGGACCTATATAAGATATCCTTTCTCTGCCTGTCCTTTCCAAGGAGAATCTGTGCCAGAGTACCAGATGGCCTTTCAGGCTGAGGCAGGGAACCACCCGACGTTTGAGGACATGCAGGTCCTTGTGTCCAGGGAGAAGCAGCGGCCCAAATTCCCTGAGGCCTGGAAAGAGAATAGTTTGGTATGTGTGTGCAAGGGAGCAGAGCCAGAATTTAGGTTATCGTATTGTGAAAACCATAAATAAACATTATCAGTACATTGTGAACCAAATCACAGGGTTTGTGCAGGCATTTTAAAAATCAAATTCCCAGTAATATGAATCTTGATCCTTTTTAAGAGTACAATTTCAAACAAGCAACGCTCTTTTTTTTTTTTTCCTTCAAATTTTGTATTTATTGCAATGGAATTACCAAATAACCACAAATGCACAATGCGCAAGTGTGCCACAATGTGGTACATGGATAAATATAGTGGATACTTGGTGGAATAAAATGTTAAAATTGGTTCAGCATATGTTACTTTAATATCTAATTTAGTGTATTACAGGTTTAACAATATCTGGCTTGAGAACATCTCATTTAGTGCACTGTTGAAACCATTTGAGAATAACAAATTACCTGCTGCACTAAAATTACAGTATGAAGGCATTATAGTACCATGGAAGTCAGAAAAACATGTAGCCACTCTAAAGAGCACTACCCAGTAATGCGTGTTCTCATGGGAACATCACCAAAATCTGGTCCTAGTGTGACCTACTTTACATGAACTAGATCTTAAATTGTATTCATAGTTATCATAAAAGGGTTGAACAGTCTTAAATGTAACTTGCTGAAAGTTGCAGAAGACTGGTAGTTAACTGCAGGGAAATCCAGGAAGGTATTTGGTGGGAGTCAGCCAGTAAAGCTAGAAGTAAGTCTAATTTTATGGAATTAACATGTGACTGTTCAATGCAGATTCAGTGATGTACTTAAACATACAGATAGCTAAATATAAAATTGTTGTTTCCAGGCGGTTCGCTCTCTGAAAGAGACAATGGAGGACTGTTGGGACCAGGATGCAGAGGCCCGGCTTACAGCCCAGTGTGCTGAAGAACGACTGGCAGAGCTGCTTCTCATTTGGGACCGCTCTAAATCTGTCAGCCCTACACTTAACCCCATGTCCACCACATTACACAATGAGAGGTATGGACATAAACACATACACATTGGTTTGTGTTTTTCCTTTCAGCTGCATCTTGAACATTTCCTTTTTCTGTCTCACACTAGAAATCGTATGACACCGAAGTCTGGTCCATACACAGACCATCCCTCAACCTACATCGAAGAGCACGAGGGAGTGGCTAAAAACACACAGGCTGAAACCACTGGCTCAGTAAGTGGCAGAGCTGTGAGTGGGACTGGAGAAAGGAACAGGAATTCCATTAACCAGGAACGCCAGCAGCAAGCCAATGCCCGTCTGCCAAGCCCTGAGGGCAGCAGCACTAGTGGGGCTGGCCTGGCCCTGAGAGGGAGTCCATCAGCCTCTACTACAACAACCACCATCATCTCTGAGTCTGAAGGATCTACAGGGGCCACAACGGTCCCTGTATGCCTCCACTTGACCCAGGAGGACCTGGAAACAACCAAGCTTGACCCTAAAGAAGTTGATAAGAACCTGAAGGAGAGCTCAGATGAGAACCTGATGGAGCACTCACAGAAGCAGTTCTGCTCTCCAGACCCACTGAGTCCTGGCAGCTCAAGTCTTCTTTATCCGCTCATCAAGATGGCCAGTGAGGCCTCGGGTGCATCAGACCCAGCTGTGGCCATACCCACCACCATCTTTCCCCTGCCCAAGCAGCAGAACCTGCCTAAGAGACCATCTAGTCTGCCCCTGCGTACCAAGCCCACGAAGAAGGAGTCGTCATCATCTTCACTCAGGTTCAAGTTTGGACGTTCTGGGAAGTCCAACCTGCGTCAGGTGGAGGGAACAAAGATGAACATTGGTGCAGTAACAGGCACAAACACTGCTGTGGAGGCCCACAGGGGTACAGGCACTAACAACATACCTGTTCTACGAGACGCACATGTTAATGGTAGTGCTAATGGCCATGCCAGTGGGGCTCTCTCATCCATGGCAGCAGGTGGGGCTACAGGGTTTGGAGGATCCAGCATAACTCAAAATGGATCTGGAGTCTTGCGGTCAGATGACAGCAGACTGAGTCTAGGTGTCATCACAGCCAGCCCAGATGAACACGAGCCACTTTTAAGCCGAGAGCGTGAGCAGCCTGATCCGAGAGATGCCAGTTCGAGTGTTGCAGCTCTCCGCTCAGCTCGACCCAACACTAACAACAACAACAGCAACACAGGTCATGGCCAGGGCGATGGGGAGAGTGAAGGAGAGAGTGATGGAGGAGAGGAGGCTGCAAGCGCAGAGGGAGGCAGCAGAGAGACCACAGGTGGGCCTCCAGGAGAAAGCTCCAGCTCTGGGTCTGTCATTTCAAACCCCCAAGGAGAAGCTCCCGTCACCATGCGAGGGGAAGCCCTGCTGAGACAGCCACGGGCTCGCAGGCCTGAAAGACCCAACTCCCTGGACCTATCCTTCACAACCATGGACCTGGCCTCACTAGGTGATTTCACATACTGACTCCAGTTCACTACAACAGATTTGGTATTTTCCATGTCCAAAAGTACATTTCAGACATCTATAGAGCTCCAGTTGTCCAAGAGTTTCACACATGCATACATATAATATTTATGTATCAATGAGAGAAGTTTTGGATTTTACACCGCTCAAACATGGTCATCTCAATGAGGATCAGTCAAAATGTCTTAACAGCAATATGTCTTCTAAATAACCTTCTGAAAATTGTATTTAAATCAAAAACTTCTCTATTGTCTGAATGTGTAATGAGACAAACTGACCTCAGTTTGACAAGGGAAAGATCTAAATGTGGAGTGTATTCTGATAGGACTGAACCAGTAATCAAGATTATCAAAACTGTAATGTACAGGGATTTTTTTATTGTAGGTTTACGTAGGTTACAACATACTGTTCTGTTTTGTTTTTTTGTAACTTTATTTTAATTCTAAATCACTTTTACATTACAGTAATGGTAATGAAAGAACAACAAACCAAGTACAAAATAACAAGAGGGGATGCTGTTTTTCATCTACTTTTCCACGTCAGAACTGGAAACAAGAGTTTGTGTCCTTAAATATTGTCCATTTCTCCCATCTTTGATTAAAAGTGCTCATCTTAATCTTCAAAAGAAACATTAATTTTTCCATGGTATATATTTCCTCTATTATGTCCAACCATTGCTGTGGTTGCAGAGGGTCACGTTTTAACCAGTTCCCTGTTTGCAGGCTAGAATTAGTATTTTAAATAGGTAAGCATCTTCTCTTTGAATTCCATCATCTGGTATCAGGCCCAGGTAGATAATCTGTAGGTCCCTTGGAATTTTATAGTTTAAAATGTCCTCTATTGTCTGAACAACACTGTTCCAAAACATTTTCATTTTTACCTATGACCAAAAGATCTGTGAATGATTGGCCTTGATGGGGGGGGGGGGGGGGGG
>JAQQZY010000013.1:18889959-18910413 GCA_030068375.1 Ostorhinchus rueppellii | reverse complement strand
ATGGGGGGGGGGGCTGAATTCTATATAAATAAACAAAAAAATTCAACTAAAAGTTTCCGAAGATATACATTGGTTTTCCATTTAATTATCAAGCGTCTACATTAATAACAATCCCTAATAACTTGTTTTTAACTGTTATTTCAATCAAATCATTTGATGCTGAATATTACATTATTATTATTATTACATTAAAAGCAGAGGCTCAGATTTATTTATTTATTAATCTATCTATTCTGATGACTTTTTAAGAGGCTGATCCCTCGAGGTGACAAGAGCAGATGTATTTACACACACATCTACAAAGTTCCAAAATCTTTCACAGCACACAATTTGGCTCATAGCATAGGAAAGCACATGTGTTACTGATATCATTGTTCACTTTGGTGTTCAATGTTGATTCAAGAGGCTGCTCCAAGTCTTAACAGTGATGGATCAAAATGAGATGCTGAATTTTGTGTTGAAACACAGTACAGTTGAGTGTTTTTACAAGGTCAAAATCAGGATGTCAAGATGTTAAACACTTAAATGTGATGCTTTTAAAGACCATTTTGAGATATTTACTTAATTTCAGAATTTGAAGTACATTTGTGAATATTAACTCACTAAAAAGATGCATTTAAGTTAGTCATTTCATGTCTTACTTTTTTTATTTGGTTTTTTTATGTTTTATTTTTTACAACTTGCCATTCATTTTTTCTAGACAAACTATTTCTCATGTCATAAAGAACAGTGTAGAACCCTATTTGAGGTAGAAATTAAACAAAACAATATCCCAATGTACACAGTTAGGAAGGTTACCTTTAGGCACAGAGATCAGCAGCTTTAAGACTACTCCATTTGTGTTGAATTTTTTTTTTTTTTTTTTGGTTGGATGATTGTGAAAAACCAGACTTGGGACTCGTTACTTGCTAGTTGAGGGGAAGAAGACAGAATCTTTTCTGAAAGACTGAGATGTAGGTGACTGAGGGACTGTTATGCACTGTTTACATGTGTTTCATTCTGTGTTCATACATACAGCATGAATTTTGGCAAGGGTGTGTATTTTTATTTGATCACATTTCTACATCAGCTCTTACAGTAAGTATAAAATACACTCTGTACAACCATACTGTAAAAATGTGCCATTGAAACCCTTTTAAATCAATTGTATAATATTCTTATGAGTATGAAAAATGTGATACTGCTCAAAAAATAATACATACAAATCACTGTTGCTGCCAATCACTGACATAACCCACGCTGTAAATAATATATATATTTTTTTTGTCTCATCTTAAAACATGTTGGCATTATGAAAAAAACCTGGCATTAATATGGTTAAAATGTTTGCAAAAAATATTTGTATTTGATGTCAGTAATTATATTAGATGTAGGTAAGAACTTTAAGTGAATTAAAGTAAAATGTAACATTAAGTTATAATATTTTTAGAGCTTTTTAAAAGCACGTTTTTGTACGTATGCGGTAAGTGTGATTAAATCTGGAATAGACAGGTTCATTTGTAGATTTAAAGTGTTTTTATCCTTCTTTAACTATCTTGACAAAAATACATTTTAAAATTACCCATAACATCCCAGATTTAAGACATTTTAAATAAGCTGTGGATACTTCTAGTCACCCTGCAAAAAATCCGTTTTATTCCTCACTTTGAATTGAAGTATGTCCAAAGCTCTGTGACATGTACATGTGACTTGTATGACTTGACTTGTATGTGACTTTCTTCGGCTCTGGAGGGCGCCATTTTATCTTCTCCACTTGTTTACGTTGCTTCTCTTCTCTGCCGTCTGCTCAGCGCGCCCTAGCAACTGCAGCATCAGCACGAGCAGCACGGCGTTGGTCGCTACGTCAGCGCTGCGTTTGGTGTGTCAAGTCAAAGGACGTTAGACGTTACGTAAACCGGAAAACACACTCAAAATGCGTGTGTAAAATTAGCCACTAAGGAGGATTTCAAAGATTTCGTTTGCAGGTTAACATTTAGTACGAGATATTAAAATAATCTGATCACGAATATATGTAACTGATGTAAATTTAGTATTCTATATAGATTTTATCCTTGATATGTCTTCGTCCTCTATACAATCCGTACCAAGGACTATCAATATGCAATGTAAATGCCTGTCATATGTGTTGATGATCATGATTGAATGGCTAAAATACAAAAGGCTTAAGCTATGACCAATGTACTGTCATAGAGGAGTAAAGAAACGAGATGTTATTCATATTTATTTGTTTGTTTGTTTTTTTTAGAAAACACATAGCTGTTCAGCAGATTCATTGGCCATTAAAGTAGTTGATAATTCATAAGTAAGTTAATTCCTTTCCATTACCATCATACATTTGAAGCAGAATGTATTTCAGGTCATTTCAGCACCATATAAATCCATAGTTATCCACAACAAGATTTCGAATGTTTTAATTAGAGAAGGTAACGCCCTCCCCCCTTTTTCATTAAAATAATTTGCTAAACCAATTAACTGACTGAAAGTACTTGTCAATTAATGTAGTTGTTGAAAACTATTTGTTTCAAATAATTTCAGTCTTATAGTACATCAAAAGACAATTTCAGTTTTTTCATTACTACATAAATTCCTCATTATTCAAGCGAGGAGTATATGTATGTTGATTATTTTCACATTTACCACATTTTTTACTCGTTAAATGTTACAAAATAGGAAAAACCCAGCCATTTTCCCCAAAGACAAAATTTACTATATTATCCATTCGTTCATTTAAGGGGCTGTTGAAAGCTTCTTTTTTTTTTTTTTACTTTTAAGCTTGAAAAATATTACTTTTGTATATTACTAATTGTCCAGTAAAGTAAATGCCAAATAATTTAGTAGTAATAATCGATTAATTGATGCAGCTGAATGTGATATCGCTAAATTAGGTGATTAAAGTGCCGTAAAGTTTTAAAGATGTTAACCCTGGACAGATGTGGAACTTTTACTTTGACAGTGCCAGGCGGAAGTCTGTGGTTTATTCCATTGTGTTTGACTGTGGTCCTTTTCCCGTCGTGTCAACCGAGGCTAGCCCAGCATCATCACCGCCCTCTTCTTTCTGTCCCTTCTATATTTTCTGTCCTTCTATTTCTCTTTTCTGCCTTTTCCCGACAGCTAACGGCGGTGTCCCGGGTGAGTACGTCCAGTTTTCTGCTTTTTCCATCGACTTGCTGCCGTCTCGGAGCTGCTTCCACCGTCGTGCCGCATCAGCCGGGAGAGAAAAACATCCATCCACGACGACGAGGAGGAGGCAGGCTGCGAACACAGCAACGCCCATTTTGACACCTACTGTATCCATACTGTATGAACCAACACGGTCGGGTATCTTTTTAATGCCTCCTTGTTGATGTCGAAGACGGCTTTCCCCACTTGTAGCCGGTTCTCTGCGGCTCTTGCTCTGCCTCTGTGCCCCCTTTAGCATCTTCGAAAAGCGGCAAACATCAACAGAGACTGGGCTGCTCCGGAGCTCCATGCCTCTCTGCAGTCCACGTTTCTGTAGGTGAGCATGTTTTCCATTATTACCCACCTCATCAACCTGAATATTATTAGCGTATTTACTAGTGTCCCATTTGGAGAAGGATTTATGTGTACAATGGTAATTTGTACATGGCTGTTTTGCTGGTGATGATAATATGTGTGCAGGGAGGGGGGTGCACGTTTATCTGCAAGTAAACAAACCTGGCCTACATTATTTTCTGTAGTCTGACACAGAAATCGTGCATTTAAGTGTTACTCGGGTAGATTTGTCTCAGGTAAATCACAGGTGCTTATGATATTAAAGTAAATTGCAGAAATGTGATGAAATACATGTTGAGATTGACTTCTTTGGAGAGTAAAACACCAGAAAATTACAAGGTGAGTCATGTTAGTGCTGCGACTTACAGTTTCTTTAGTTTTGTGTTGTAGTCTTGATTAATCGATCATCATTTGGTCTATAAAATAGAAGATTTTAACGGTCAATGTCAGAAAAATGCTGACAGTTGATTAATTGGCCTGAATAGACTTACTGTTTGTTAGACATCAGGAAACTGTTGAACTAAACATTCAAGTCATAGTAATAAGTGAATGACCAGAAGTAATTCAGTCTGAACATCAAGCCAGTTGACAAAAATATTGGTGATTGTAAGTGTAAATTTCATTGCTATTATTTTCCCACAAAGTCAGCAACTCCGGTATTATCCATTGACCACTACCTGTTCTAAATTGTGTGATTGGGCCCAATCAGCCCCAATGTATCAGTCGAAATCTACTGCAAAACATCAAAAAACGGAAGAAAAAAAAAACTGTCTCCCAAAACCCAAGTGATGTCCTCAAATATCTTGTTTTGACCACAACCCAATTATGTTAATTACACTGCCATAGAGATGCAAAGAACTACAGGTGGTTTATATATGAAATTGATAAGATTAATTGAGGTTTGATTATAACCAAGTTTGTTCCTCTAGAAACCATTCTTCCTCAACAAAAAAAATCATATTCAACCTCTTGGCTTTTTTGTTGTGTACTATTTGTAATTGTTTAGTAGTACAGACTATAGTTTTAGTTAAGGAAGTGTATTTTTGGATCATGTTTTGTCTTCAGGTGTTATAGACAGTCTTTTTAGTCTTTTTGACCATATTTCCCAGCTGTATTTGTTGAAGCTCTAATACATGTTCATTTATTCAATCATTCATTCCATTTATTTTATTCTAGTGTGTTCAGAATGCACAGGTGGAAATCAGTGCAGCCTCTCCACACCACTCGTTGTGTAGCATTACTACTGTATTTGCAGTGTTACTATCACTGTCAGCCTACAGTATGTTGTTGTGGGTTGCTGATTTGTGGCACATTTACAAACTCAGGCGAGTGAAGTGGCAGTCAAAATACAAGTGTGAGGGAGAAGACTGCTGGTGAGGCCCTGTTTTATGTACAGACACACACACACAGGAGCGCTGCTGTGAGTTAATGAAGATCAGTCAGCTCCCGTTCCCTAGCAACAGTGATGTGCGCTGGTCAAGGCCCTTGCCAAATTTAGCTCCTGGACCTGCGCCGCTCATCATAGCTGTTGTGTGTTGTTGTTATTTAGGGTGGAATAGGGATAATATATGCAGAAAGCCCACTGAATATATTTTAATGTAAAAGAAAAAAAAAAACAGGAAGTCTTTGTTTGATAAGGTGCTGCGTATTCCTTCTGCTGGTTGTGAAAGATGTGTTTGTGTGTGCATGTTTGGCTTCAGTAATTCTTGCTGCCAGTGCTCTCTTTGCAGGTGATGCATAGCACAATACAAAGTACTAAACTGATAGATTACTGAGAGAGACATTTATAGATGTATCTTAACCATTGTTATAACTAATGCAGGTGAAATATTCAGTTTAGAACCTCAGTTTTTTTTTGGGTGTGGGGGGGGGGCTTACTGAGAAAAAATTAGAAAAATACAAATAGAAAGATCATGTAAATCTAAAACAGATTATGTGTATAAATTTTTCTTGTGGGAGATTAAAAATGGATTCTCTTGGTTTTCTGTAAACTGGCTTGAGATTCTGGTTTCGACCAGCTCTATATATAAAGTGTCATGAGATACCTTTTGTTATGATTTGGCACTATATAAATAAAATTTGTTTAATTAATTAATTATTTAATTGATTGATTGATTGATTGATTGATTGATTGATTGATTGAATTGATTGATTGATTGAAAAAAGTCTGCCTGTGTCTGCTAAAGAACATTATGAACTAGAGCTGCAACAATAACTCAATTATTTGTCAACTATTAAATAAACTGGCAGATATTTAATCACAGCTTCTTGAATATTACGTATCTGTGTTTACTTCTCTATGGCATTAAACTCAATATCATTGAACCAATTGAGACATTTTAGAACATCAACTTGGGGTTTGGGACAACACCAAATGACATTTTTCACTATTTTTTTAGGCTAAACAAACAAATCACTGATTTGACTGCTAAATAGTAAATAAATAGTAGCATCCTATGATTGGAGATAACCTTTATAAATTCACTTTCCAATAAGAATAAAGTAGCTGAAGACCAGTCTACATATCTACTAAGAAAATAAAAACAGTTATCTGCTTTACAATCATCACACCCCCATAGTAGTAGGGACATTTGTTGAAACCTATGATCACAAACAAGTACAGTATGAGCTAAATGAAGCTCAAACCTCACCATATGATATCAATATAAAACCCACACTGTCTCCATTACTTGAATAAGATCATTATTGCCTCGTATCTAGTGTAAAGCCATAGCTCCACATTTGCTGATGCTGACAGTCTGACACTCTGCAGGGGCTTATGAGAGTCAGTGCTAAACAAAAATGCAAGTGAATGCATGTAAAACATGCATGGATCAGGGTCTGGATCAGGGTCAGCCGAGCAGAAGCCAACTGTGACCCTCCGTGTCCCCCCTCCCTTCCCCTCCTGCTTTAATCTGTGTTAATGCCATTAACCAGGGGCCTGTGTGAAGACCTAAAGGAGGGGGCATATCCGCTCTGCACAGCATGGGACAGATTAAGATCAGTCTGGCAACACACACACACACATAAACCTAGACAGACTGGAAGACTGTGATGGGCTTATCCTATAGGCCAGCTGTTGATTTGTTGATATGTTTACCATGTATTGACAAATAACTTGTTTACATCCTCAGGGAGCTCATCTTGACCCTGCGCTTCTCAGACAGCATCAGTGGCCTTAACTTCCCACATCTTTGTTGGCTTTCCTGGGCGTCCTCCTCCAGTGTCCCCCTTGTCCCCCTCTGAGCGACCAGCTCCTCTTTCTCCTTGTGGTCTCCTGCCATCGCGTCCAGCTGTGGCCCTCACAGGGCGCGCTCGCTGGCTCTCACCTGACAGGTCCCTGGCCTCAGGACGACAGCCAGCACCAACACGTTCCCTACATGAGGGACAAAGCGACGCAGGTGAGTGCAGCTTATGTTTTGCATGCTTGTCAGAATGCCTGGAATCTATACGAACCAAGCTGCTTAAATGCAAAGAGGTTAGGAGCAATTGCAGATGGTTGCATCATCGGCTGGTGATGTAGCAGCTGCTGCGCTGCTTCTGCCTATCACTCAGCGACCGACTTTGATCCACACTCTGGTCCGACCATAATTCTTCATCTGCAGGTCATTTAAGGCAAACAGTTGAATGCATATTTCAGCACTGACTCCACTGGCTTGTATTGTGCTTGTATTTAATGCTGCTTGTAGTCTTCTTTGTGCTTTTGTGCAGTTCTAGTCAGACTCTTTGTAAAGAGTGCCATATTGATTGCTACTGCAGTGTTTTTGTTCGTGTTAGACTACCCAGATGCACAACAGAATCCGAACAAGCGGTTGAACATATGGTTTTTTTGCAGAGCCGATACTGGTTATTAGTGATGATGGTGACTAACATGAAGTCATATTTGGAACCAATATTTGCTGGAAAATTAAACTCTTGGTTTCAGTTCACCAGTCCTTTATCACAGGAAACTGATGATTTGAAGCATCCTAAGTGCACTTCTGCAGCCTGTGTTGTTGTGTTATTGTGGTGAGAGAATGGAGGTAGTTTTAGAGACAAACTCACTCCAGTGTTCAATGAGTGATAAAACAGCTTTAGATCAACTCATCAAAAAATGACTGAGGTTTGTCAGAATCTGACTGGTGGACGGGTGGACTGAAAACTTCTGATCAAAGGCAGCGACAGTGATTTTTTTTATATAGTCATGGAGTCATACTAAAACAAAGTTTCATTAGATTTGAGTCTTGGGCCAAGCACGGTATTAATCTAATTCAATTAATCAAGATTTTTCTTTTAGAAAATTGTGGGAAAAACCCAAAACTGCAAAAATAATTTTAAGGAATATTTCTTCCTTACCAAGAATGTAATGTATGTAAAGAAAGATAATTTCTCATCAGTTCTCATAGTCAGATAGCCATCAATAAAAATTGTAAGTCACCCATAACAGTAAAAAAAAAACGTAGATTTAATTTTTAAAGTATTGGCTGTAGCCTGGTACCTTTATTCTTATACGTTACTCTGACTGCTTGCTGTCTGTGGGTTTCAGACCCCCAGGGCCTGGGCAGATGAGAGGAGGAGAGGCTCTCACAAACGCTCGGCCTCCTGTGGGAGCACCGACCAGCTCAAAGAGGTCCGTTCTTTCCCCTCATATCTACAGCAATATAAACAAACAACGATGTCTGTTAATTTTCTGACTGTTTGGTGTTTAAATTAAGCTGTCTGGGATTTTCCAGATTGCCAAATTGCGTCAGCAGCTTCAGCGCAGCAAACGCAGCAGCCGTCATCGGAGAGATAAGGATCGGAAGTCACCATTCAATGGCAGCCACACCATCATCCAGTCGCAGGTAATCAATACACACAGTGTGTTTAAAGGAGTGTGTGTCTACTGCATCTTAGACGGGATCTAGGTTGGGTCTGTCATCTAGAGAGTTTTGAGGACGCCCCACTTTTCCTCATGTCCCTGTTCCCTGTTTGGCTCTAACTGTGTCTTCCGTTAATGTGAAATGCGATATGAGGCTTTTAACAGCCTCTGTCGTATGCAGAGTCAGTTAAACACACGTTCAGGTTTTTAGTGATGACAACAGGTCCAGGAGTGGGTCGGGGTCTCCCTGTGGAGTCTGCTGGAGTGCAGCTGTCCTGCTTTCTGAGGGTCTTCACAAGACAAAGAAAAACCAGGACAAGCTGAGTTACCAGGCAGCTTCTTCTTTTACAAAGACTCTGACAAGCTCATTCATTCACACAAAGAGGCACTGGCTTGCAAACTAGGACGATAAGTGAAACCAGCACTTAAATATTTATTTTACTCACTAGAATAAGGAACATTTAACCAAGTAAAAACTACAAATAATAATCCAAGATAACCTAAATGAAGTACTACAGGTAAAATCATCATTTTCATTTTCTCACTGTTAAAGACTTATGATGCACAAGAATAATATGCCTTTACATTAATATGGAACATATCTGAGGACATATATTCTTTCATCCTGTCCTTTTTCAGCCTCTACAAGGCATTGTTTAAAAAAAAAAATCTCTTGCAAAGACTCATCCACATTTGTGACATCACAAAACCTTATGTCTACCATAAATCCTAATACTTTTATATTTTACGCTTGAAGTTACTTATTGGCAAATATAGGTGAATCAAACTTCAATAAATCTAATCTTACATAAAACCTTCCTCTGCACAAAATACAACTTGACTTCATATTTATCTGTAATAGCTGAATAAAATTTGTCGTAAGAGGAATGAAATTAAACTTCTGATACCTGTAGGTAACCCTATTAACTATTATAATTCAGATACTATGCAGTTATAGTCAGTTATAGTTTTTGTAGTGTTGCCATTCATTATTATTTCATTATTTTTGTGTTTTTAAAAACTGTTCCTGTTTCTTGGTTTTTGTTTTTTTTGTTTTAGTCTGACATTTATTACTTTGCTACTGATGCAAAAATAACTCAAACTAAAACTGAATTCCAAACTATGATTTCTCCAAAATGAGTAGAAAAGGGTAAAACAGTCACCCAGGTGCTTCTGTTAACTTGTGCAGAATTCATGTTAAATGCAGATGTATGTTTGTGTGTTTTGCAGTCACCTATGCCCAAGACCATCTTGATACCCATCCCCATATCCAAATCATCTGCCCCTCGTTTCCGCAACAGCGTGGAAGGACTCAACCAGGAGATTGAACGCATCATCATCCGAGACACTCCTGAAAAGGATGAGGCCATTGTTGTGAGTGCCACTAATGAAGATAAAATGTGCTGCAGCTTTTGTGTTTTCATTTGTGCATGATGTAGGTTTTTTAAGGACGTGAGGGATTAAGCCCCCGTGCCATGTTGTTATTGTGACCTCATTTTTTTTTGTGTGCGACAGCCTCAGGATGTCCCAGATGGGCACCGTGCACCCCCACCCGTACCCCCACAGCGCAGCAGCAGCACCCGCAGCATCGACACACAGACTCCCTCAGGGGGCGGCCTGAGCGGTAGCCATAGTAACTGCAGTAGCCGCCCCGACTCCATTTCGCCCTCCTACCTCACCGTCCTCAACGACACGGCTGGAGGAAGCCCCTATGAGGACAAAGGTGAACACGCTATTACGTTGTACAAAAACACAGGCCCGTCAGAGTCTCTGTGGGCACTGACACGAGCTCCTGCGGGGCAGATCTGTCGCTTAACCTGACCTTTGACCTTCCTGTCTGTGTGCTCTCAGAGCTGGGCCCCTATTCTCCTCTGCCTAAGTACGCCGCCTCGCCTCGACCCAACAACAGCTACACTTTTAAGAGGGAACCTCCAGAGGGCTGCGAGAAGGTCAAAGTGTTCGAAGAGACCATGTGAGGAGAAACTCATCCAATGCTTTATTTTCAATTAGTTTTCAAATCTTTAATCTGCATGTTTTACACTGATTGGCTTTATCAGGGTGTCTGTGGGTTCTTACAAAGTCTGACATTTATTATGATTTCAATTTGACACAAGCATTTTATCTAATTCCATGTATTATCTAGCATCAGAGTGAATCCAGGTCCACATTTATGACACTTTAGACAACCACTGAACCTAATGCTGGCAAAGGTTAACCAAACTCACTCTAATAATCACATTCCTACATGAGACTTATGCCTCACATATTTACTACTTCCTTTTATATTCCTGTTCTGCTTGAATAACATGATTTGTCTGAAAGGTTCTTAAATTTGCTTAAAAACTGTCACAAATTTAAGCCCATAAACATCCTGTTTATTGTGGAAAAACAATTGTTTTTTTTTTTCATTTATATTCATATTAATTTGGAACAGAATATTAAATAGATGGATAAGTGGATAAATATCACAACTCAATCGATAAAATGTAAAATAAGATGCGAAAATCAGGCAACTTGATCATACTTTCTAAAGTTTTTTTTTTTCATGTTTCAATGTTATTTTAGTGAAATAATGATGCCATGTGCCAATAGATACACGTCTGTCTTTCAGAATAAAATAACAGTTTTCTCTGAATTTGACCATTATCGCAAGTATTTAGCCTGCAAAATTTATACCATAGGCTCAGTTGTTTCTGAAATTTTAACCCAAAAATTAGGCATTTTATGCCTTTAGTTGGAAATTTCCACAAAAGTTCTAGAGAAGAGAAAAGAGAAGCATAATAAAAAGTTAATGTAGCTATCATGCACAGTTGTAATGCAAAAAAATCAAAATACAATGAGAAATAAGGCTACTTGTGTGGTCATTTTATATAAACTATTAATTTACTGAATTATACTGAAGTACTGAAGTGTAGAAAATGTACTATAATGTGATATGTACTATTACCTGGATATGAAATAACTTCAGGATATGAGGTTTTGGCCACTTTTACTTATAGGTGAAATGGAGACGTAAGTACATTGTATTGACAAAAGGAAAAACATTACATCCCTTATAATTTGGGGAACATATCTGTAATTGTGTGATAAGTGAAGCCAAGTTATGAATCACTGTCAAATGGAACATGGAAAAATATTTAAGAAGTGTGATTGTTTTTCTTGAAGTAATAAGGATCACCCTTACTCGTAAGGGTGACCCTTACAGTCTCTGCCCTCTTAGTAGTAAGACTAGTAAGAGGGCAGAGACTGTGTGTAAGTATTTCTTTTTCGCAGTATGTTTCTGCAGAAGTAGCAGCTCTATTTGTGGAATGTTGTGTTGGTTTTTTTGGTCTCAACATCTACATACTTGTGTGCTTCCAGGCCCAAACCTCTGCAGGAGATCCCTCCCTTCCTGTGTCCTGACCGCAACAAGGTCAACTTCATCCCCAACAGCGGATCTGCCTTCTGCCTCGTCAGCATCCTCAAGCCCTTACTCCCCGCCCCGGACCTCAGCTTCCGCCCCGGGGTCGGCCTCCGGAGTCTGTCCCCGTCCCTTGTGCCTCTGGGCGGCGTTGGCCTGCAGAGCCTGTCCCCGTCCCTGTCCACCCAGCCCTGCCTACTGGAGGAGCCGGAGAGCTTCTGATGGCCAACCTCACTCCAGGCTTCACATCGCTACATCCCCCTAAAGACCCCCCTCCCCATCTTCCCCTGAAATCAGAAAACATTTGAAACTAGCAAACAACCCTTCTGCTCCAAAAAAAAAATGCCTTCAGCATGCCAGCTAAGCTCTCTCTGATGTCCTTATCTTGTTGAAAAAGCGCTTCCCACTGCCTCTCCTCCTCAGACGACTAAACGTGAGAGTCCTGCAGCCCCATCCAGGGATCTGCAGCAACATTTCATCGCTTTATTCTACCTTTAGTGCTGGTTATGTTCCTGTTTTTAGGAGGAAAAGGGCGAAGGACAGATTTTTATTTCATCGTATTATACCATGGCGCCTTTCCACGGACATATCTCTTTTTCTATCTGTAGTTATTTCTCTTGATATGAAATATGCCTTCCATTCAAAAAAAAAAAAAGGCCGCTGGTCTCCTTGGTGACCAAAAGATTGACCATGGAGGCTAATTTTGGTGCTGCCAGATTTATCGTAGCAAAACTTGAAGGGTCACGAAAAGGAGAAATTTCAAAATGTGCCTGATATTTTCGACCGCTCAGTTTCCCTGCACCGGTATAGCGCTCTGATCAAGTATGTTTGTGTAGGTGTGATCTCTGCGCTATGGCGACCACAGATACACACAGAAAGGCGGGGTGATAACCAACCAACAGGATGAAGCATCTGTCAACCAAATCCAAACATATTTTATACTTTTATTACCCAGGTTTTGTCAGCTTTACTCACTTGCTGTAAAGTGGAACAAACCGATGCCTTTCTTAACTCGGTAGCAGTAAACTTGTCCCCGCTGACTGGCGTGTATCTACGGGAAACACAGGCCAGGGCTATGACGTGTGCAGCGTGTTCAACCTGTGTCTGCTTGCCCCTCCTTCCCCGAAGATCCAGCCTTTGCTAAAAATGTCTCAGCCCCTCACCATCAGCCCTTCTAACTCCACCAACACCTGCTCTCACAGCCTCCTCACTTTCCTCCTGCTCTTTCTCTCCTTTTCTTTTCCTCACTTTAACACCGATTTCCTTCTGTGTTGCTCAACTAGTTGTCGTGAAACCTCTCCACCCCCCTCTGGTGTACAGGGAACTGAGCATGGAGAGGTCGGTATGAAAACCACAAGGAGCATTTCATGCAAATTTAAAGAACATTTTTTTTAACAGAAGCTTTGGCAAAACTATATTTGTTTCCAACATCACTGGAGCAATTCACATTTAGTTTCCTCTTGTTGCCTACCATGTTTAACAGTAACTGAGAAAACCCTATATATTTTTGGGGCAATGTGTTAACTAGTATCCGCGGATTGTTGTGATACCATAAGCAAAGAGTAGAGCACCAAGACATGCACAACCTCTAGGGAATAAACTTGTCAAATGGTGAAAAATCAATGTACCACAATTAAAACAAGCAAAACTCCACCCACCAGTAGAGCAACTGTATTATGGTTTTATTTTAGATTCCCTCTACTTCAGACTTTGAGAGGAACATCTGATCAGATCAACATGAGATCAGTTTTACTCACTCCTTCCCAGTTTACTTTAGTGAAACTGAATGGTAGTTGAGTGCTCTCTAGCTCTTGCATGTAAACTGTTTTAAGCATAAAATCATAATACTTGTTTATTGATGTTTTCTTGCACCCCTTGATGTCATGCACTTAAAACTACTTAACCTGCCAAACTTTAATGTCAAGACATAGTGAAGAGCAAGTCATGTTTGACAGAATCACATTATGGATTACTTATTGGACTGTCAATCACATTTTCAATACCCTACCTGGCTAAAAGTACATGTGATTGGACAAAATTTGATGTTAGGGTAGATACACAAGTCTCATGTCCTCTCAGACCACTTGAATTACAATATGGTAAAAAGGAAGTATAGTATTTTTGCCCAGTGATGCTAAAAAAAGAAGAAGCTCTGCAGTTTTTATTAAATTCAGTGTTTTTGAGGATCATTACATCATCACAAAACATGATATTTTACTATTCAAGCAGAGACATGTCCTCATAGACCTCTAGAGGAGAATTGTTGACATGAGCCAAGTGGTTTTAGTGTAATGAAATACTGATATTACTAAATACATGACTGCATTTTGCATACCATGGTTCTTATTTCAATTGGACAGGATGGACATGTATAATAACAATAGTGAATCAAATGTGATGTCTCTATAGATTTCACAAGTCAAGTAAGCAACTGTGGTTGTGAAGTCAGTGCTGACCATCTCCATGCTCGGGCCCTACCTCCTGTATATGTCATTCTACTCGACTGTGCCTGCTCCTGTGGGTTAGAATGTACTGGGATTGTAAATATAGAGGCACACTGTGTTTGTATTATTGTCTGACAAAGATATGTATTTGAATGAGTCAACAATTGTACCATAAACCCCTACTCTTCCTCCTCCCCCTCCTCCTCCTCCCCCCTCCGCTGAGTACTGTGAATTACTACATGTGTCATTATTGTGAATAATAATGTATTTATTATTATCAGATTTCAGGAGTGTAATTGGGTCTTCAGAGAATTTTAAACTAATCGAAACTAGATGACATTGTCCATCTCAGGTTGTAGTGATAGATATTGAGATATACTAACTTTTCAGCACACACTAACACACTACTGTAAGAGAGCAAACCAACAGCTGCTATGTATGTAGCCTCACGAGATACAAGATAAAAGATTTAACTAACCCTGTAGCAGAGGAGAAGTAGAGAGAAGTGTGGATGTTCTTAGTTCACAGAGGTGAGCTGGAGTAACATAAGAATATCAGAGTTCTCCAAAATGAGGTATCCACTGGCTGAAAAACAATCAAATGTGCAACAACGGGTTCTTGTTCTGTCATTTTTAGGCCTGAAAGAACTGATTCATACATTAGCGGTATTTATATGAATAAAAAGCATTTTGGAATGAGGCTCGAAAAACACGCAACAACTCTCTGTTTGCTTGTCCAGTTTATTGGAAACAGAACTGCCAAGTTTTCATCTGTTAAATCCCTTGAGTGAAATAAAAGGCATAGTTGAATTAAATAAAGCATTTGTGATTGACTTGAGAAATACATTCTTCAGTGTTTGACAGTGTGACAAAAGGAAATGCAACAGCAGGGAGCAGCGGTCAAGTTCATTCATGTTCTAACAACAAAAAAGAAATAAAACATAAGAATATTATAGAGCTATGAATGTGCAGCTTGTATCAAAAGACTTTACAGGCACACAAATGTGATGCATGTCAATGTTGAGGGGAAAAAAATGCATCTGATCGAACTCAGTTTTACAGAAGAACAAGAAATGAGTAAACATTCACAAATGTCCGTCATGATACAGTATTTCCCCCCCCAAATAATCAGAAGTAATTATAAGACCAACACCACTGTCAGGTAACATTTCTCCAGTGTTGATATTTTTGCCATAAAAGAATATATTCAGAAAATACCCATAACAGCGCTAAAAATAGTGTTTTATAGTGTCTCTATGCAACATAAACAAAAAAAACCCAAGACTTCAACACAGCTTTTACCATGGATTTGTGGGATTTAAATATCCACTCAACAATGATCGAATCGCTTGGTCTTTTTTCATCCTTCACAGATGTTTCTTAGACTTCTGAATCTAAGGGGAATGAAGAGTTAGATCCTATTTTTACCAGAACTGAAAATGAAGATGGATGAAGACAAACTGGAGCTGATATTGTCAACTGCAAAATTGAGCACTTCACAGTTCAACGCTGGCCTTTGAATGCACCTTAAACTGGCTCCTGACAATGGAAAACAAAGGAATGTATTAAATGTATTATTATTATTATCATCATTATTGTATTAATATTATTATCATTATTAGAGTGTTTCCTGGAGCAGTTTAAACAAGCACAGGCTCAGCAACAGTCCCGTCAAATCTCAGTCAGCTATTTTTAATACATTAACGGTCTTCCTTCAGTGACTGTCATGTGCTATTAACGACATTAAGGAATACATAGAGGATTTTTAACACCCCAGGTCCCACCATGATGTGTATACAAAACGAACCAACACACACGCACACGCACACACAAATGCAAACAAGAATAAAAACAGGAAAGCACACAACACGGTCCAAAATAAACATTCCCTCCAAACGCAAACCTTACCAGGCCTGCTGTGTGCATATGACGCAGTGGCTTCATGTGCAGAATTAACAGTCATTTGTTTAGAACGAGTGTTTAATGATTCTTAATTTAGTGTGTTTCTATCAGCTCTTCTTTCTTGTAACATGATGTCTTCTATATTTGCAGATACATTCACATATTTCCTAGTGCATGAGTGTCTGCATCAGTAATTACGTTGCTCACTGTTAATATGTTTTTACTGGAAGGAAAGCAATTTCTTTCCTGCTGCACACGCACACACAATGCACACACTCAGAGCTTCAGGCATTGAGCAGTTCATCTGCAGAGCGGCCAATGGCGTCTGGGTTGGACAGAGGGTCCAAGTCTGCAAACAGGTTGAACCAGGCCGACATGTCTCTGGATCCACCCGGGGCAGCTGCACACACATGAAAAACATTGTGATTAGGTCTACGTTGATGCTTATGAGTAGGAAAATATGAGGAAGAGCTCTTCATAGCTTACGGTTGCTTGCTGCAGTTGGAGGCAGCTGAGCTGATTGGTTCTGGCTTGAAGCAGGAGGCTGCATGGGTGGAGCCTGAAACATTGGGGGGGTTGCCCAGCCTGGAAGATAAGCAAGGTAGGATAAGGTTAAAATGACAAGTAAATGTCACAAAAAAGTAAAAAAACAAATTAAATGTGCTTCTATAAAAAGGTATTGACAGAACAATACAATGTATTGAAGGGTAATGATGGAATTTTTGCCCTGTGATGCAAGAAAACTATCAAGTACAGCAACTTTAATGGAGTCTAAATAAAGCAAAATAGACCATGATACTGGGGTAAAAAACACACACCAAATGAAGACTGCTGCAGTGAGTACATCTCACCAGCAGGGAGCAGCATGGCATACCTGTGGAGCTCATACTGTGATCCAGCAGCTGGGAGGGCAGGAAGCCTGTGGGGCTCGGGGGGTTAGAAAGTTGGCGGGCTGCTGCGCTGCTGCTGCCACTTGCTGCACCTGAGCTCGAAGGAGGACCACTGGTTGGTTCAGTGAGCCCAAAAGCATCCTGCCACTCTCTGCTAAATTCATCCATGGCCCCTGGACCGGGGCTGAGGAGGTCTTTGAGAAAAGCCATGTCCCCTCGCTCCCCGTCATCCTCCTCCTGTTTCAGCCCTGATGCAGCAGGGTAGGATGGATCTAAGGAGGAGCAAAGAGGAGAACTGTTGAAACAGACCAAACATCTGAACCTCTTTGGACTATAAATCAAAATGAATAATATGCAGTCAGACTGAAATTCAACATTGAAATAGGACAAAAAGAAGGGTGAGTAAGAAGCAGACAAATCAGTAAAGCAGGAATCAACACTTTTCAGGTCTATTAAGAAATTACAAATGTATCTGTCGACTGAATGGTCTAAGCACCATTAACTTCCGTCAGATCCCACTTATAGTGATGTAAAATATGTATTGATAAAACTACTTCTATTTTGCACATGTATTATGCCTGTGGAAGATCAGTAATGTGTGATAACACTGTGATGGCAACATTATGACCTAAACACACTAGAGTTTTCATATGATTGGTCCAATTTTGTGACTGAAAGTGATTTTTTAAAAAAAACCAAACCTTTAGTCGATATATAATATGCTGTGTTTGGGGTGTTACAAATAAAGAGATATCTTATATGTTAAGGTTTGGTTTATCATGCAAAACCACTTTTCTTCAGCTAAAATGGCTGGCCAAAATCAACATGATATATGTTGGTTTTAGCCATGTCTTTAGCAGCTTGCTTTATTTACCATATGTGCAAAATTTAGTGGAGAGTTTCAACAAAGTGACAACCAGTGAAGAAAAGAATGAAAAGGCATGAAAAGGCCTCTTAATCCCAAAAGAGGTGAATCTCTGACATTAAGTGTCAGTCAGGAAAGATGGGAATAAATAAAGAAGTCTCTGGTAGGTTGTTAGTAGAGGAGGAATGCAGACAGCCAGCCTGTTTACCAGTGGCAGCGGGCAGCTGTGATTGGCTGGCCTGAGCTGATCCAAAGTCCCACCAGGGCTGCTCTGGGTCTGCACCCTGGGGAGCAGGCAGGAGCTGTGGCTGAAGGGGGGCATGTACAGGGGTGGAGGGCTGAGGCTGTGGCAGATCACAGGCCATGAGCATCAGGTCGTCATCTGGTGACAGTCCGCTTATTTCATGCAGAGCTGGTGTAGGTGTGGTGGAATGGAAGGAGTCTAAAGCCAACAGGCATCCAAACCACAGTGAGCAACGACAATCCTAAAGTACACATAGGAACTGTTTGCACTGAAACACTTTATCTGCATGCATACACTTACCGCTGTGACTTAACTGGCTCAGTCTATCCCCGCTGACGGCGGGCTCTGCAAAAGACAAGCAATTTAAATCCATTTTTCTTCACCCTTACTGCGGTAATCAATCATTAGCCTACAGGGGGCGGCACATACCTGCATCTGAGGCACTTCCTGGTGGCTTGTCGTCATCCAAGGACACCAGGCTGAGAAGGAAAGAATGAGGGAGGAGGGGAAAAAATGAGAAAGTGCCTTATCTAATTGGCAAGACATGGTTTTGGCTATTTATAGCAATGCACTAGCCTCTATTTGATTTGGAGCTGCAGTTAGGAAGCTCAGGTTTACTGCTCTAAAACTGAGATCACTACAGCACAACAGAAACTGCCTGCAGAAACTCACTTGTGAGTGAACATGGACACAGCATTGGCCTCAAGTTGAATGAGGACATAGCTGAGGTTTTTGTGTGAAAAATGTAGAAAGAAAGACATAAAAGGAAAAGAAAAAGATGGAAACTGAGGAGAGGCTTGAAAACAGAGATGCTGTAGCACGAAGTCACCGTAGATCAGTAGGTCGGATGCATTTTAAGTGATGTGATCTCTGCTCTCACCTGTCTGTGTTGCTCTGTAGACTCTCCTCCTTATTGTCTTCTTGTTTCTGTGTCTCTGTAATTTGGTCCAATGGGTCTCTCAAGTCCTGTAGAGAGGGCAATAGTAATAACCTATATTTATTTTTGGCAGATTAAAGCTGTAATCACAACTTTTAAAAAGGCATGAATGCTGTTTTTTCCTATCATTTACAAATTCTTATTAGGAATGATCAACAAAAATAGAAATAGACAAACATCAGAAAGACACAACACTATAATGCATAAATAATCATGGCTGAGGGGAAACGAGTTTAATAACAGATGGGGGTCTTAGATAACCAGAATCAGAGGGCATGTGCCTAATGTACCTTGAGTGTTGTGAACTGATACGGTACATGTCCTTGGAAGGCCTCATGGATTTCTGACATGGCGTGTGCTGTTTTCTCCCAGAACTGGAGTAGAGTAGTCTGCCATGGCACAAAGAAAAGACATTATCTTATTAAGTTAAACAGCAAGTGATTTATATTTTTTTCCTAAAGCAAATTGCATAATGTAAATTCAGTTATAGGATTTGAAAGTATTAACTGATAAAAAAAAAAATAAATAAATAAATAAAAAAAAAAACACGGGAGACTTCATCATAAAATCATAAAAAGGCACAAAATGAGTGAGTCAATAAGCAGAACCACACACTTGACTTCTATGCTAAATGGTCTCTAATGGTGATTCAAGGGACAGGGTCAAAAGGAGAGGTGGACCTCATTAGTCAGGTTCTACACTATAAAATAAGATTAAAAAACAAAAACATTGCTGAGAAGTTATTACTAACAAGATAACATGGCTAAAATTTTTCAGCACAAGATGAAAATAAAGTTTTATTAGTCTCAAACAGTACTGGCATTGCTGTAAACAGTTAGAGTAAAGAGTTAGGTCTCTTTTTCACTTTGCAATTCTTTTGAATGAAAAGTGCTTTATAAATTCAATTCATCATCATCATCATCATCATCATCATCATCATAGCAGACAGTGAAACACTAGAAATGCCACCATTTGTAACAATCTTTAACAAGCCATGTGCCTGTTCTACACAAACATGCAGTATTTGCTTCAGGCTACCCAGTCAGCTCAGCACTACAGGATTTCGACAATGTGGGAAGAATCCAAACCAGATTAGGCCTAAAAAAAAATGTTTGTTTCCTATTATGCTCTGAAAAAAAATAGGGTGGGTAAAAAAAAATGTTTGTAAAATAATTTTATTGTCAAATCTTATGAAATGTACTATGAAAATCCTTGACGTATATCCAAATTTAGCAATATATTGATTTAACACCAATGTTTTACTTGTAGGTACTGAAGGTTGCATATATTTTACCATTTTCACAAATCTCAAACTACTGTTTTCCTCTAATCTGCACATCTTTTCTTTTTTCCAGCACGAATCCTGCCATGTAGAAATCCTCACTTAACCCACCCACTGCATGTATATTCACTGCTTTGT
>JAQQZY010000013.1:18859070-18878913 GCA_030068375.1 Ostorhinchus rueppellii | reverse complement strand
TTTTTACATAGTGTTATTTTCCCCCCCACTTCTCATATTTTCCTTCTTCTTTAAATAGCATTTTCGTTTTGTACCCATATTGTCATATATTGTTTTATTATTTACTCCTTTATGTCTGCATTTTAGTTTTTGTACATATATTGCATTGTTATAGTTTTTCTCCATTTTTTAATGTTATGTTTTTACTTATATTTAAGAAAAAAAATCCATTTTCATTTAGTCTGAGATCAAATTCCAGAGATTTAAGACATTTTAAGGATCAGTGCAGTCTGTTATTTTGTGAACCATCACATCCATTACTGGTTTGTGATTCAGTCTAACTCACCAGAGTAGTCTTCATTTCCCCTGTCTCAATGTCCCAAACTCTGATTGTATGGTCCCATGATGCACTGCAAACTTCCTCACTATCACACCACAGGACGGAGGACACAGCTTCGTTGTGTCCAGATAACGTCATCAGTGGAGTCTGAGAAGATGTGAAATTCACTTACAAGAACGTTCAGCACCTGCTGCCAGAGTTTTCATTCCTACCACTACACCGATCAGCACTTACCCTGGTCAGACCCAGCTGCTGAGTCTTCTGTTTCTTTCTTGGCCTGTCTCCAGGTTCCTCAACCTCATCTGCCTCCTCTGTGGGCACTGAAAGGCCAGCAAAATGCTTGTCAGATCTCTTTGTCATTAGTTATTCTGTATATACTAAGACTAGGGGTTTGGGGTTTTTTTTTATAATATTTTTTTAAGTCATAGTTGCACATTTGCGGGGGGGGGTGGCGGCGGCAGAGGCCCCCCCCAGGCAATGGCGCGAGGGGCAATTGCTCGGGTTGCCCATGCCTAGGAACGCCCCTGGCAGCTGCATTGAATTTTTAGTTGTTCTAAAGTACAAGCTGTGTTTAGCTTCTGTAAAAGAAAATCCAGACTTGCAGATTTGCCAAACTATAGCCACCTGAAAACTGTGCAACCCAAATGTTGTTGTGTTTAATAGCAAACACAACAACAATTTTAAACACATTTATAATATGGTTTATCATAATTATCTCAGTGAGAAGAGCATGCATTGATACATGGACAAAATATGACATTGCTACCTTTACCCAGAATGTCTTTATTAAAGATAGAAAATGTACTAGTTCATTCTGATTCTTAGGTGTCATTCAGTCGCTGTGTTCAACATACCTGCTGACCAGATCTTTAACATTTTGTCCCAGGAGCCGCTACAGAACTGTAAGACAGCAACACAAATGTTTTGACTGATAAATAAAAGTATTTAGGGGATATGACAGCCTTCCTCCATTCTCCTTTTTTTATGCTTCTCACTTTCTGCACCATATATTATGAACTTGAGATCTTGAGAATCTGTTTCACACAATATTTCCAACTTCAACAATCTTGGTATTAAAATATTGGTAAAAGCATTCAAGCTCTCTGGTCCAGGGATTTTCCACAGGGCTTAAACACATTTACTACAATCACATTTTATGGGCAAATAACACAAAACCTCACACCATACGTGTGACGTGGCGCTTTTCAATTTCATGGGGCGAATCGGCAGTGCAACTGTCAGTTGTATCTGGAATTCCTGAATTTCCACATTGTGGGATCAATAAAAAGTATCTAATCTAATATAATATATTATCTACCTTTCCCCAGTCCTCCTCACCTATAATCAAATAGTTAAACTATATTCTACGTCCTTATTTACCTTTGTGCCAGTGGGGTCTGTGGAAACAGTGTCAACACTCCCAGTGTGCCCTCGACAGCAGTGTCTGGCTTTCACTTTATTCCTCTCAGAGTTCCACTCCCACAGAAGAACAGTCTGGTCCAGAGAGGCAGTCAGGAGCAAAGAGGTGAGACCGTCTACATAGTCACATCCACACACAGGAGTTAGGAAAGGATGTGAGTATTATCTATGGAGTAATTACCTGTCCTTTTCCCACTCACCTCTTTTGACCCAGGTTACATCTTTGACCACTTCTGTGTGCCCCGCTACTGTCATCACTGGTTTACCCTCTACAGACCAGATTCTGGCCGTCTTATCATAAGACCCTGTGAGGATCCTAAAAAAATACAAGACCCAAACTCAGCCAAATGCTGTACTGTACTTTGTTTTAAGCAACAGAACATCTTGGACACACAAAGTCTATTTAGAGGAGGCAAAATGGGAGTCAGTGTAAGACTTACCATTCTGCATCTGCATGTACAGCGCTGATCCAATCATCATGCATCATACATTCCTCAGGCTCTGGGGCTGTGATTCGCTCCACATATTCTATCTCAACCACATCTTCCTATTACGGAGAAAAATGCATAATAAGCATAGTGTGTACTCAGAGACAATCAAACCTATTTAAACACAACTATAATGCAACTATCCTGATCTATGTGACTGATAGATTGCTTCAAGGAATTTTAATGAGTTATTTTAGATTAACTTCAATGCCTTTTAACACATTTAAAGGATCTGCTGGAGACCTGTCTCTATCTTCCCAGTCAATAAAAATTCTACCTCACACTACATACAGAATATTTTCTTTAACCATGACAGACTTTAGGTATTTTCTTCCTAGCTCTCCAAGTTTTACAAGATAAGTTGTTCCTACCGTTGATATGCCTTCTGTTTCCATGTGAGTGGACAGTGCTGTTCGTAAGAACTGACCCCTGACCAGGAAATCGAACTCCACTTTGCTGTGAGATGCTGCAGAAACAAGAGCATATACATTGTACTTCTTGTAAAGGCTTAATATAAATCTGCAAGAAGGGATTTGTCCTTTTATGTAGTGCTTCTGTCAACAGTAGTGAGGAGCTTCTTAAAGGAAAAAAAATCTACAAAATCCGTAATTGTTTAAACTGGAAGCTATTTTACCATTTTTGGCCTCCAGTAGCTTGTTGATGACATTGCTGAGGTCTTGCACTTCAGAACCCCCTGGGATGGAGAATGGAACGTCATCTACAACATACCTGTAAACACATAGAAACTTAGTTGTCTAAGGTCAAACACCGCATTCACCAAATAATTCATGGCAGTGGTGTAAAATAAAAGTGTAAAATCATTTTAGTAAAACATTCATTACAAGACTATAACTACTGATGTAGCAACTTACAATGGTGGGACTAAAATACTTTATATACTCTTGGGTAGCTTAATGTGTGAAACTGACTAATTTACAAGTTGTTTTTTAGTTATATATTAACAATAATAGGGATACGGACCTAAACAGAAACTAACCACAGATGTCAAATAACCACTGTGAAATGTAAAATATTTGCCTCGGAGATGTAGTAAAACCATATACTTTAAGTATCTTACATGTGTATGTCAGTGCAATATTTCAGTTAGAGTACTTAGATTACAGCCCATAATGGGCTCATGGGCCATTTTTACCCGTATATCTCACACACAACAAATTATTTTAGGTTGACTGACATCAGATGACTATATCAGCGTGAAGACCACTAAATGTGTACAGTTATACAAATCTTCGTAAAAACCAACAGTACTATTTGACGATATACGAGTAGTATACGGTTCAATAAAAGTCTACTACAACTCTGTACCATTTATTTACTCCCAAGTTTTAGCTTGCTAGCCTGCTAAGCTAACCAGCTCTTTTCTTATTCCATAATTTGTAATCCGCGACTTACCTTTTGTTTTCCGTAAAGAACCTCGCTTGTAATTGCGACATGTTTCTGGTTGGTTTATCCACTTAACAGACAACTAGCTAAGGAGATACGAGATGCAGCTTACTCGTCCTCATAACTCAACTAGGTAACTCATGGAGTGAAGCCATGTGGTACGAAGGCCAGGCATTGCAACAGAGCACAGATGACGAATAGACGATAAGGATCTGTAGTTTACTAGTAATGCCTGGTAATTCAAACGGCCGACTGCGAATTTAGAGAATTAAACACTCACTAAAACTCTTCTGTAACTCTTCAGGAAAAATACTCATCATTTACACTCTATAAGTACAATTCATTTATCACATGCTCATTACATAACTTAAAACCTAATAGTCTTAATTTATAATTAAGTCCTGATTTCAAGGCTTATAACAAAATGTTTTACTTGGGGTTTACTTCGTGATTGTATTTCTTGCTAAACAAATGTGTCCCAACTTCCACACTGTACTACCAACTATATAAAACTTACGTTACACCTCTGTGTACTGACTTTGATTATTCTACTATATCCCTAAAATATCAATACAAACCCACCAAGCCACACAAATATGACAAAAAATGTTTATTTTATCAATTCAATTTGCAGTTCAGATGAAAATATCTGTCAAAGAAATGCAGAGAATCTCTCCTGAATTTCATACACAAATGGCACAAAAACTATTTAACCAGGGTTGATTTCAAATAGAAAGACTAGATTTACATATTCACTTCTGCTCTGACTGAAAATGCTGTTACAAAGAGTAAACATGAGTTGATTCAGACTGTCTAGAAACACACACTCATATTGGTACCCTTTTCAATTATACACATGGGACAAAACTAAAACAGCATAACACCTAAAACAAAAATATATATTGTATATACACTTAAACTCTTCAATCTTCTTCTTCCTCCTTTATCTTCTTTTTCTTCTTCTTTTTCTTCTTTTCTGATGACTGAAGGGAGAGGGGAGAAATGTAAGTCTAAAACAATTCAACCAAAGAGCAAAAGCAGAGATTTTTCTATGGCATTGTGTTTCCAACCCCCTACCTCCATTACTGCCACCACCTCCTCTTCCTCCTCTTCCTCCTTTGGTTCCTCAGGAGCATCCTCTGCCTTCTTGTCCTTTTTTTTCTTCTTCTTTTTCTTTGGAGTTTCTTCTGCTGCAGCTGATGTTTCTTCTGCTTCTACAAAATATAGATACATTTCTTACTGAACTTCATTAACTCTAGAGTCCACTTTAAAATTTGCCACACTATCAGCTCGTAATGTCCCTACCTTCTGTTACTGGCTCCGTCTTTGGCTTTTTAGCTTTGACTACTGGTGTTACAGGCTCTTCAGCTGCCTCCTCCTCCTCTACCTCCTCAAACTTTCTTTTCTTTGAGGTGGAGGGGATTGTAGAATCGCCGGACGGATCATACATTCTCACTTCACTGTTGAGTAAAAAGGCAACATTTACATTTCCATTTATGTTTAAATTCAGAAATTTATCATTTTAGGAGAGGAGAAATTAGTGATTATTCACCTCTTGTGTTGATATTTGTCTGCTTTTGCCATTGCTTTGCCAGTTCCACTGATTCTTCTAATCTGTAAAAATAAATAAATAAATATATATATATATATATATATATATATATATGGAAATACCTATAAACCCAGAGAATACTTTACTCATACACATAGATGGGAAAACTGTCAACTGGGTTTTCTGCTTTGTTGATAAAATTTGATGTAAGGTTGGAGGAAAAAGAATAACTAAAGAAAAAAAATAAAGCAGGAACAGTAAAATAAATAAATGACTGGAAAAATTCAGAGAAAAATGTATATTTTAGATATCTAACAAGCAAGGAGCTAAATAAGGATATATCAAACAGTACAGTGTAAAATGAAGCACACCAATGTAGAGCCCTTAGTTGCAGAATAAATTGTATGGCATATGCAATTTGAAAAAAAGAAGTATAGGAATAGTAACTGTGTTGCACTTACTCCTTTCTCCTCCAGCTGGCGCAGTCTGGCCTCCAGTTTGGCACGGTTCTCTACTCCCATTTCTGCATTCGTGTCTTCTCCCAGAGCATCATAGCGAATCGCCAGTGCTGCTTTAGCTGCCAACATTCTGGAGATCTGGATAAATGTTAAAAGACAAAAATTTACTTTAGAATTCTGAACCCTCCCTGTGTTTACAAGTCCTCCTCTGGCCTTACTAGTCCCTCTTCTGGACTCACCTTGCCCTTGTTCTTGGGGGTGGTCTGGCCCACTAGAGAGGCATGGTAGATGAGACCATACTTGGGTGTGTCTTTACGAGTCTTCAAGGCTCTGAACAGAGCCTTCTCTGCTCCAAGGATCTGTACAGTAGAGGCAGGGTGCTTTGCCAGATTCAGAAGGGAACCTAAACATCACAGCAACAAGACACACAAGTGAACACACTGTTCTCATCGGTACCTTTAACTTCAAACTCATTTTGAAAGCTCAGATGAGGTAGTGACTTTAAACCATCAGTTATTTTCAGGAGCATGACATAATGTCATCATCATCACCGCTTAAGTGATTTTCATACCTGCCTTTATGTTTATCTTACCTGCATGTGAGATTAGACGAGCACCAACCAGGTCACCCACCATTACGGTCAGGTTTGGAGCGATTGCCATCATGCGGTTCTTCAGGTAGTCATACAGCTGGGCACGATATTCTGTGATCTCAATCACCTTTTAAACAAAAATAAATAAAAAATAATTGTAGATGACGTATCATTACCAACGAAAACAGTTCAAATACTTATGAATCAATGCCATGTGACTGTTCAGATGAGGTAGTGACTGAAAAACCCACATGGATTGTTTCAGGATCATGACAACTGTCGTCATCATCACCACTGTCACATTAGTTATAGGCTTAATGATGCATAATTAGGGGCATTGCATTTCTAGAACGTAAATCTGTACTGGCTTGATGCTTTTTTAAAAAAGTTGTTTAATCTACATGCCTTCATATTTATGCTTTATTCCAGATTGTAATCTGTTTAATAAAATCCACAATGCATTTATTTTTTCTGGTTCACCTTTCATATTGTCAATAGAATCTAAATAAAACTATTACGCCCCTAGTTATGACTTGACAAACACAATAGCAATAAAAAGGTTACTTGTATTGTACCTGATCACAAAGATGAGAAATGTTGCCGATGTCCTGTTCAGACACTTCTGTTCCCATTGATATTTCTGCTGCTAGTTTCACCTCAGCTTCAATTTCCTCTGGTAGAATGTCTGACAGATCAGAGCCAGCCACATTTGTTCGATCACCTGAAAAAGTAGTACATTGTGATTTAGTGCTTGACTAGAAAACTCAAGGATGTAGATTATTTTTTTGTGACTGGGTGTTACCTACCTATTTTGCGAACTGTTTTGCAATACGCCAGGTTGTCCGTGACTACTTTTCCCAGCTCAGGGAAATGCCAGCCATACCACTCTCTGCACCGCATGATATAGTTGTTAAGCTCCTTATCCAGGTCATCAAGAAGAGCTGAGGGAAGAAACAGTCTACATCAAAATACAGGATACAAGCATTTCTTTTACTTTTCCTGCAACACTAATTATAAAACTTACAAATGGCCTGTACAATCATTGTGTCCACTTTGTCTGGACTGAACTTCAGCTTGTAGCGGGATAAGCTGGAAAACAGAAGCAGACATCAGTAAAATTTATATCAAAAATTGTTGCTTTTATTCATACTTTAGAAGAGACTGCTGCCTCAGTGGTAGTGACGAAGGCTGAGAAAAATCTACAAGAACTTTCAGACAGCAAGTGTAATCATAGGCAGAGTCACACTATTCAAAATGACACCCAGACATCTTTTTCACCTGTGAGCCAACCCCAGTGACATTGCACTAATTTCCCTGGGAGGAAGTCCAGTGATAAGGCCCTCCATCTGGCTCCTGATACATCTCATCAGTTCAGCCACTGCAGGGCTGTGAACACAGCTCACATCCAGCTTTTCCTGTAAACCAGAGCTCAATTGAAACTTGTTTATGCAATTACCAACTACAAATTAAATATTATCTTTAGTTACACTAATACTTTAGAAGTTTGCCTACTTACTTTGATAACTCCACCAAGTTTTGCATCACTAATTGCCAGCTGCTCATGAGCCTCCTTGGCGACGACCTTCTTAAGGACTTTTTTCAAAGTCTTGCCAATTTTCCCCTCAACAATAGCAGTGGCAGCTGAGCAGTAAAAATGATAACATTGTAGTTAAAACACTATTGTGTGCTGTGCATGGGCTGAATTCTAACAATTTATTTCATAATACAAGGAATATCAACAGTTGTGGTCTCAGTGGTAGTGACGAAATAATGTGGGATTCTTCATTTTAATCAGACACAAATGCATCACAGACCAAATTTACTGCAACTATAAGAATATCGAAATAACATGTGTTATTACCTGCCAAGGCCTCTGTTGTGTCCTGAAATTTCTCAAAGTGCTTCAATTTGACACTGGAAAAAAGACGTTAAAGCAAATTGCGTGAAATCTCAAGGAAAACTATGTGAATGCAGCTGGACGATTCTAACAGAAAACCACTTACACTTTATTGGCCTTTTCGGGAGTTTCGAAGTCCTTGTACAGACTATCGACTTGTTGGAGTTTGGATTCATCTAGGACCTAAAAGGAAAACAGTTGAAAATCGTAGTAAAGATGACTAATCGGCCATACACAAACAATACAATAAGGAGTGTGGTAACACCATCTCTTACACATCGCACTCATAATAGTAAACATGGCAAACATACTGTCAACCTATAAATATTAGTGTTATAATCTAACTGATGCGAGATCCGTGGGTTAGCCTCAATGTGCACACGTGGTTCACGTTACTCGGCCTCTACCGGCTGAATTAGCATTGGTTTGGCAAAGACGACATGACAAACGCAATAGAATGAATTGAATGCTAGTATGTTTTAATTGTAATAAGACTCTTAAACTTAGCCCCTAATGCAATCATAATGTATTATTTAGTCGATGTGAGCCGTCTTAACTAGCTATGTGGCTAACATAAGCTAACCCTGTAGGTAATTGCGTTATAAACACTTAATAGGCCCTTGACAGAAACCAAAATCGAGTACATACTTTGAATATTGCATATCCAGCGGCGGTTTCAAATAAAACCAACATCTTGAATACAGTTTAGAGTCTTTTAGGGGTTAATCTACTCTCTCAAAGGAGAGCGTCCACCTTTCCCAAATCACCACGCTGCAGACTCCACTATGAAGTCCACGCGGTGAGAGAGGGAGAACAGCCGGAAACAGCAGGGTTGCCATGTTCCGATATAAGAAATTACACAATATCAGGTATATTTTGACTATGAAGTCCATATTTTGGTTTTTAGCATTCTTGGTATAGTTTTTAGCTCTTCACCAACGGAACATTTTGCCTCAGTGATGGTAATATCGTGAAAATTTTTTAACGGGGGTAATTTACTTGTTTGTTCCACTGTAAAATAAAAAAAATAACAACAAAAAACCGATTAGACATTTCTTAAAACCAATCAAAAGTAGTTTTTAATCAATTTATTTTGCATCGTTTTATTTTCTAAATGCATGGTGGTGCACGGTGGTGGTTTTATATAGGTCTTACATCGATGTAAAATTAAACTCGTATATTTTCTGCACAACATGGCAACCCAAAATGGTGCTCTTAAATGTCGCGAGAATGCCTATATTTGCCTGCTAAAAATATTTTTTGTTGTTGTTTTTTTCGAAATAATCGTGACCAAATTATCTTGAGTTTTGATGAAGTTGCGTATGAATAATTACATTTACTCAGTGGCATACAGAATTCATACTTTGTATTATTTTGATTTTATTATGTAGCGTGTGCCTGTTCCTGATCTCGCGGAAGTGACGAATCGCCGTGATAAACTTGAGCAAAACATGCACACGTGAGAGCTGCGTGGTGACCCAAACGCTCATTTATTTTAGGGTTATTCCACAGTTGATGTGGGGGAAAAAAACACTTGGTCTGCGCAACATGGATGAACTGGGGCAGTACCCTCCTCCGGACTTCAGCTGTCCGCCAGCTAATTCCTTCCAACCCCTAATGCAGCAGCAGCAGCCCCGCTCCAGCGGCTTCCACCCCAGCATGTGGAGTTGGAGCGAGACACCGTCAGAGCCCAGCTGGGACTCCAGTAGCCAACCGGGCTGGTACCACTGGTCAGTAGAGGGGTCCGGATACCACTCAGGTCGTGGAAAGTATGGACCTAGTCGTCCATACGGTGAGTAGGCCGGCGTGACCATATTACTAACAAATCTAGTTGAAACATGTGCATTTGTGATAAACTGATATGAAAAATAACGAACGCTGTCAAATGTAGACAGTGGAATAAACACTACACAACAGAATGCTCCAGATTCTCCCATTTACCTTAAATACAGCATTTGAATCAAAGTATTGAAAGTATTTATGGTTGTTCCACCATTCATATCAAGCCACCAAATATTTGGGAAAAAAAAGAAAAAAGCAGCAAACTACCAATACTATCGTGTAAAAGTCCTGCCTTCAAAATGTTGATGACAAATTCAGAAGTACGAGCACTAAAATATACTTGAGCACCAAATGTAATGGAACAGACTGACCCGTTTCAGAATAAGGCCTAAAAAATTATTTTTTTAATTACGCTCTGGAAAAAAAAGGGTAGGTAGGTAAGCAAAATTTTTTTGTAAAATAATGTTACTGTCAAATCTTATGAAATGTACTGTGAAAATCCTTGACGTATATCTAAATTTATCAATATCTTGATTTAACATCAATGTTTTACTTGTAGGCACTGAAGGTTGCATGTATTTGACCATTTTTGCTAATCTCAAACAACTGTTTTCCTCTGTAATCTGCACATCTTTCCTCTTTTTTCCAGCACGAATCCTGCCATGTAGAAATCCTCACTTAACCCACCCACTGCATGTATATTCACTGCTTTGTAGTAGTTTTAGTGCACTCTTTGTGGTTGTTCACACTCTAAACATGCTATTAAAATTCTATTTCAAAACTTTAATATTTGTCTTTGAAAACTGAACATGTAGTTGCCTGTCACAAGTCAGGGACAAAAACAGACATGTAAAAACAGACATGTATTTTTATGAAGTGCCATAAAAATACAAAGACTGTAAGATGAGGCTTACTAAGCTATGGTACTATCTTGTTCTGCGTCTTTTAGGCCGATTTTAGGCTTATTTGAGCTAGAACTGCATGGAGCTGTGGAAGGACTGCCATTGCCAACATGGTCAAGTCTCGCAAGACACGAGATAAACGCGAGACTCAAGATGGCGGCCGATTCGTAGCTATTTTAACTCGCCAATTTCTAGCAGAGTCCTGCACGGGTTCGGGTCCCGTTTTCCTAGGGTTGGTCGGGTAACCGGAAACGACCTTTTTTTTTTTTTTTTTTTTTTTTTAGGCCTAATATGTATGACAGGATCATTTTGCTGACGGTAATGATGGTAGTCACTTAAATAACTGAATCCTATTTTTAAGTTATCTGCAATTATAATAATAAAAAAATATATAAAAATAAATAAATAAAAAAAATTAATAATAATGATCTGAAAAAGTGACTAGCATTATAATTACAATGAATGCGGTGGTGCACAAAGTATTATAGTCATGCTTTACCTTGCCATTATGTATTTTATGAACAGTAATCAACTTATTTTGCAGACCAGTCGAGGTTTCATACAAGTTTGTCCAGGTAGTGACCAAATCCTGAATATTTGCTTTCAAAATATAGAGAAGTAGGAGTGTAAAATGGTAGAAAATGAATATAGTTATATAAAGAACATGTATTTTTGAATATTGTACTAGTGTATTTTGACATTGTATAAAAATGCTGTCACATGATCAAGGTTTCAGGTTTTGTTAATGGTTTTGTTTTATGTGTTGTTACCCTCCTCTAAGTATATTCTTGTCATCAGTTCAAAACTCGGGGTATGAATGGCAGCAGGGTGGACACCGAGGTGGAAGGCAGAATTACAGTTCTCCCATGAACCATGGGAAAAAGGTAAAAGGTAAAATTATCCCACCCTTTCAGATTTTTGAACGGTAATGTAAAGTAAAGTCTTGACTATAATCCACAACAGAAAATTAGGAAGGAACCAGAGTATTCCCATTACTGTGACACCTGTGATCGGGGTTTCAAAAACCAGGAGAAGTATGATGAACATGTGTCTCAACATGTAAAGGTAATTATATTTTAATATGTTGACTTTACTCCTCAGTATTGTATTGCATATCCATAATTTACTAATAAAGCTACATTCTTTTTAGTGTTCTGTGTCAGACTGTAGCTTTATGGCTCATGAAAAAATAGTCAGCATCCACTGGAAAAATGTAAGTATAAATATCTGTTTGGTTGCATTTTAGGTTTGTATCCTCAGTGCTTTTTTTTTTTTTTAATATAGTGTTCCTATCACTTCTCCAGAACCATGCACCAGGAACTAAAAGAATCAAGCTGGACACACCAGAAGAAATTTTGAAGTGGCGAGAGGAGAGACGCAAGTTAGTGTAGTATGATATACATATAACTTTACTATATATCTAGTTTTTCTGTGTACAACAATGCTTAAAAGTTTTAAAACGCCTATCATTTTCACTAAAGAAAAAAAAATCAACACCTTACATCAGCACTGCTTTTATACAGACAAAGATTTAATAATGATACTGTGTATTAGATGCCTTTTCCTGGTAAGACGATATATTTTACAGTTAAAGGTAAAAATAAAAGAAGGATTTGTATGGGGGGGGGGAAACCCTGAATTTCCTTCCATTTCTTCAGAAATGCACTCATTGACCCATTAATTGTTCCACAAAAAAAGTCCAAATTTATTTTTTTTCCTCCCGATTCTTAGTCTGTGTAAGTTCTTATTTGCCTTGGCTATCATGCTTGGCAATTTTTGTACGTTCAAGTGAACAACTTTTGCCCTTTTGAAAACATTTTGTGTCTTATCTAAGAGAATTCTTCACTTCTATTTCCTGGTGGAAGAAAGCAGACTTATAAACCTGTAGTAGTCTGTGGAGGAGGTTTTTCTATTATGTTAATGACTTAAAGAGGATCATCAACAATTCTAAGTCCAATTCTTAGAAAATTATGATTTCTCTGGTCTAAACCAACTTTACCCCTTTCTCCAGGCTAACTTAAATTTTAATGAATATAAATGTTTTTAAATATTATATTGTTAAATCATCTTTCTAGAAACTATCCAACTTTCCAGAATGTTGAGAAGAAGAAAATCATGATGCAAATACGAGAGGAGTCGGGGGGTGTCCTAGAGACAGCTCAGTTTGGGTAAATGTACAAAATTAACTCACTTCAGCTTAATGATATTGATATTGATTGATGCACATTTGTTTAACATGATGCCTGAATTAAGACTTGTAACTTGAAGACTATGTTGTTATACATAGACGAATAAAAGGCAGAGGACACGGACGTGGCCGAGGTCGTGGCTGGGGCAACAGAGGGTTTAAGGGTCCTTACCAAGGAGGTGGTCACCCTTCACACAACAGCTCTACACAAAATCTCCAAGCCCTTAGCAAACCCCACAGGGAAGGGGATCCTCTGGGAGCTCTGGTCACCAGTGACCATGGTGAGTAATTATATTCACAAAGCTACATATAGGTCTGAAAGGTGGGAATCACAAATCAATGATCATGTGCTTCCAGATTCTGATAAAGAAGATCCAGGTGCTGAATCCAAAGCCAGTGGAGTGGTTGTTCCCCCGAAGCAGATGAGCTCAGCATTAGCGTCCCTGGTGGCCAACTATGGATCCGTGAGTGACAGCGACAGTGATGAAGAACCAGAATGTGAGTAAATGGCCTCCTCAGAGATCACAAAAGATTTTTTTCATAGATCTAGACACTGTGCTGGTAATGATGTAACCAGGTGGAGATTTAACAATAATAATGCAAACATTAATAGGAAGTAGGGTTGGGCAGTATGGCCAATACATTACATTTGATTGTCTTTTTTTCAGTGTTCAGGATAATCAGTTTGTTTTTTCCTCAAAGGCCAAAACATAATTGAGTGTAATTTCATTTATTAAAACTACAGTACTGTGCAAAAGCTTTAGGCCACATGTAGGTTCATCATTTTAGCAAGAGTATAATTGTACAGTAATGTAATGTACAAATACATCTCTCACTCCGTGTATCAAAATACAAGTTATTATATAGAATTTTTTTTTTTTTTTTTTTAAACAGACTTAAGTATTTAAGTCACTTAAGTGTGACTTCCCTTTGTACTTAACATGTCTTAATCTCTTCAGTGCAGACTCAACTAGGCACTAACCAGGTTTCCTTCAACACGTACAAAGTTTATTGTTCAGTCTGCTTTTTGTCAAGGGAACGGAGATCACACTAAATACTGTCTGTTTCCTGTAGAAACCATGTTGTTTATATTTTTGTGAGATTTTAATGTTGTGCACAACATTCCCCTCTTTTTTTATTTATTTATTTTTTTTAATGTTAATATAGAGACTGAGAAACAGATATTATGTTCATTACAGCCACGTAGAGTCTCCAGAGGATTAATCGGGATTTTGCAATTTAGACATTTTCCTTGGTTTTCAGAAAGCGACATCTTTATTATTTGAATGAATATGATATATTATCCAGTCGTAGTGCTAAGTAGAAATATTTGCACCAAGTAAAGCCCAGTTTTCTGCTTCATGATTCATGACTATCTTATTTAGATTATTCATGTATCGTACATTCATGTATTATGTAGGTATAATTGAGTTAAATTAAAATAAAGCTTAACTGTTTGTCAGTAATTAGAGACACTGTTTCAAATTAGTATATTACAACATAAAATAGGTTGCATGTCCAATAAGATCTGTAGAGTTGATTATAATCTTAGCTGTATTTTCCACTGATTTTGATGTATATAATTTTTTATTTTATTTTTTTTAACCCAGTGTCATGAAATTCTTTTTTTCATGAAAGTTTTGAAAAAAAATAAAATGCTTCATAGAATCAAATCTTTCCCTGCAATGTCACTTACAGTATTTCTTAAAAACAAATTCAGCTGCCCCTATTCAGAGAGCCAAAGAACTGACAGAAGCAAACCAGGCTCTCCTACACACAATGCCACCAACTTCCCAAGACAGAAGACCATACAGAGGCTCTGAAGCATTTTTACACGGTGGAGAGATGAACCAAAATCCCCAAACTGGCTCTCGTCTTCACACATCTGACAGCAGAGGAAGAGGAAAAGGAGGAAGGGGTGGTAGTAAAGGACGATATCCGCATACACCATCAAAATGTCATCCTACTCTGCTTGAGATGGTAAGAATAGTCAATATTGCACAATTTTAGCAAATAAACTGAATATTGTTAAGAGTATGTGCTTTTCTTTTTGCTACTTTTATGTTAACAGAAATGCATGCATTTTTTAGATTGTGACAATTTTCACTTTTTTCTGTTTAATTTTCTTCAGTTACTGGCTCCAGATATCCGCCATGAGAGGAACATCCTCTTGCAGTGTGTGCGCTTTGTCGTCCGAAATGGGTTTTTTGGGCTGGAAACCAAATCCCAGGGGGCACGTAAAGCTGCAACAGCTGTTACAAGTGAAAAACATGAAGGCAGGCAAGAGTCGCCATCAGAGGAAGTCCAGTCTGTGCCCACATCTGTCTCAATGATCAATGTTGAGCAGGTTTCAGCTGAGGATGAATGTACATCCCATAAAGGAGGAACAGTTCCTGAAGTTAGCAGTCAGGAGAATTTGCAAACAAGTGTGGCTGTTGATGACTGCTTGACGCGAAATGGTGACACTTCAGTGAACGGCAGTAGCCTGATTGAAGGTGTACAGGGTAACCATTATGGAAATCCTTCTGTAGATTTAACACAAAATACAACAACAAACCCTGAAGAAGTGACTGATAAGACACCTGCCACCGACTGCCATGATAAAGTCACTAATCATATTTATGATGATGAAATATGGGAGACCCCTGGTATCATTATTTGAAATGGCAAATTACTATAATAGTCATGTGAATTACTCAGAATAACATGTTAATATGCCTTTACTTTGTGTATGTTTAAAGGAATGTCTCATTTTTATATGAATATTACTAACATGTTATATTTTTGCAACACAAGAAGTCATTCCTTTTTTCCTTTGAAATAAATCACACAAGCTTTCCTGTATTCACACTTTTACAATATGGAGTTCAGGGTTTGGATCATCAGTCTTCATTTTATTAGCTAGATAACACTGACCTACAAGTAAAATGCTTCCCAAAGAAAATTAGTGACTAATAATTGTTATTATTGAGAAGAAAATATGTCACAGATGCAGCTTGTTTGTATCTTGGTTTACAAAATTCAGTCTGGAGACAAAATGTGAAAGTCTGAGAAATAAGATAAACTCAAAAGGAATCTGTCTGATAGCTACCAGATCTACTTCAAAACACTGCACAGCACCACGCATTCACTTTTCAGATCATTTCTCGTGGAACATTCATAAATGTATCGAATAAATGTAGCCGACATAAACTTATATATTAGCGTACACAACTAACTCGACATGTCTTTTTCTCCAATTTTAAGTATGAAGGATTTACTACATTTGATCTCTGAAGCAGATCGTTAAAAAAGGGAGGTATACCAGCACTTCCATCCTAGTAAGACGTGAGGGAAATTTTGTGCTTGATATTAACTCCCGTGTAGTATCTTACAACAACCTATTGTGACACTGAGTCACGAAACGCAGTTGAAGTTTCTCAGGCACTTTTGAGTTTTGATGTAGAAACGTCAAATTCCGCTGAAATAAACGCTGAGTATAGAACCAGTAATTACTCCGCCCACCTGGATTGTCCAGTTTTAAACAACGAGCGCTCCTTCCAGCGCCGTCGCGTAGAAACCACCTGTGCTCTCAACCGCTGCATTCCCAAACATTAGTGAGGGTAAAGTTAGTGTTAACTGGTGGAATGCGAAGAGCTAAATCTGAACAGCTAACTTGTGCTTGAGTACATTTAACTAGAGGATAAATGTCATTTTTTCCGTTTGTAAATTACTAGCTAAAGAAGCAGGTAATAATATGGCGGTGAATTGTATACGGGTTGACCCACCATTTGTCCAGTTTAGCGATGTGCGACTGGGGCAAGTCTATAAGACTGCACTGACGGTAACAAATGTCGGGAAAACGATGACGAAAATAGTGATTGGCAAGGCAAGTCCAAAGGTAATGTAAACATTCAAGCGACATTAACTTAGTTTTTTTTATTACTTTATGATGTTATGATTTTGAGTCAACTGATTATATCTATCTTTTTAACGTACTGCTTACTAACTTCATAATAGCTCAAATAAGCTTAATGTTTCTTATATTTTCTCAAGTTATTTAGAGGGAGTTTTGAGCTACACGGATCTAAAAAAATAGTTTCGTAAAACGGCTAAACAATAACATCAATTAGCTAACTAATTAAATTCAAGTCTACAATTATCATCCTAAAGTAGCAGCGCACATTTGGTTACTTGTTTTATGAAATTCTTAGATTTGCCAGGATCTCACGTTTTTGTTTTTTTTCTTACGGGCCTATGTTTTTTTGTTTTGTTTTTTCTTTTTTTTTATTTCTAAATTGTGCACAGACTTATCTGTGAAGTGCGTCATTATTTCCTTGCGCCATTTTGTGTTCAAAATGTCTGCGAGTGCCTCTGTCTTTTTTGTCTTTTCATTGTAGATGTTTAAGTTTACATCCAGCTGCCCAGTTGTGGTGGTGGCCCCTGGTCTGAGTATAAACGGTTTGCTGGAGTTTACTCCAGAAAGGGAGGAGGAGGTCAGAGGCAAACTACAGATGTACATAGACGATGAGGACACAGTGGAAATCCCACTTGTGGCGTAAGCAAGCTGGATGTATTGCCTTAAAATTATGCCAACACTGTTTGTGTTACTGGATATCCTTTATGTTTTGTCACATTTATTTCCAATTGTATCACGTTAGGTTTCCTAGGGCTTGCTCCCTCATAATGGAGTCTGTGGTTGATTTTGGTTGTGTTGCTGCCAATAGTCAAGTGATCAGCAAATATCATCCTATAACCAACAAGGGATCAGCACCAGGTAAATTAACTATGTCTGTCTTGGCCTGTTGACACCAAAACCTTTGGAAATGATGAACCACTTTGATTCACTAGGCCTTGTCTATAATTCACTAAAACAGCAAAATTGTGCATAAGAGTCAATATCACTATAAAGTGCCTTTTGGTGTCCCCATCAGAATCAGTTAGTCATCATGAAAATGTAGAAAAATTATTAAACTCTGAAGCCTTATAAGTGATCAAAGATTTGCACACATCTGTACAAAAATATGTCTCTTAAAATGTTTTTCCTTCATTTTATACAATTTTTTTTCTTTGGATGTATGTGATTTTGGCATGTCCCACACTGTTCTGCGAACTTCAGTGTGTGTAATAAGTGGTTAAATGATAATCACAAAAATGTTTTACGTGGTTTTATTGTAACAAATTCTTTGATTTAAAAAAAAAAAGTCATTTTGATCAATCATATTCTATTTTCATATATTGAACATTTTGCGTTTTACATTTTGTGTCCCTGAAATTGCTGTCCACCCTGTCATTTTGGGGTAACTGCCCCTTTAAGAAACCTGATGTTTTCAGTGACATCACAACCAGCATTTTGTCTTTCTTCAGTGGAGACTGAAACAATGGCTAGTTGCAGAGTAACTATTTACACTTGTGTTTTGTAATTTTCATCATATTAGGTGTGTAGTTAGATGTTGTCAAGCTTAACATGCCCACCCTGTCATAGTGAAATATCAATTAATATAAAAACCTTTCAGAAATTCAAAATATGTGTTAAACAGTACACAATACACTTGCTGACTGAATCATGTTGCCAAGCAAAGGTCCACCATGTGCTCATTAAATGATAACATTTGCCAAAAATGTCCACCCTGTCATTGTCCACCCTGTCAGCAAACCTTCCATGACAAGGTGTACATGGTTCATGATTGGAAGGATATTTATATGGTTCAGGCCACATGTTGATAATGTCACACATATTACAACAGATATTACAGACATTTTACAACAGTACATGCTATACATAGTAAATATGTATTAGCAAGCCTCATTTGATCAGGGAAGCCAAGTTTACCGGGACTCCCAATTAAAGTGTTTAAGGGAACATTTTGAGTTGTCTCTTTCAAAGTATAAGATCAAAAGGAGCTGAAATAGCAAGGTGATATTGGGAACATCATGATGGTGACCCAGAAAGAAGAAGAAAGTATCATGAGAAGGAAAGAAACAATTTTGAAAAAAGACAGAGACTGCAAAGAAGAAGGGTGTCATAGCTGCCATCAAAGGCTCATAACCATACGTGTCATCTTCTGCTTATCCGGGTCCGGAGCGCGGGTGCAGCAGCTTCAGCAATGAAGCCCAGACGGCCCTCACCCCGAAACATTCCCAGGCCAGTTGAGAGATATAATCCCTCCAGTGTATCCTGGGTCAGAACCGAGGTCTCCTCCCGGATGGACATGCCCGGAGCACCTCCCCAGGGAGGCGTCCAGGAGACATCCTCACCAGATGAACCATCTCAACTGGCTCCTCTGGACATGGATGAGCAGCGGGTCTACTCCAAGTCCTTCCCAGATGTCTGAACTCCTCACCCTATCTCTAAGGCTGAGCCCGGCCACCCTGCGAAGGAAACTCATTTTGGTCGTTTGTACCCAGAGCTCATGACCATAGGTGAGAGTCGGAACGTAATACCAGAACCACAGGCTCTGAACAAGCGCTCTGTAATTGAAGCATCTGCGTGGAAGTATGTCGAACAGCAACTGCAGAACTGAGCCATGCCTCTGCAGAAAGGGAGACTGTTCGGAGCAGAGGCAATTTCTCTCAGACTGCAAGGGAAGGTCAGCTTCCCCTAAAATGTCAAAACTTAAATGGTAAAATATGTTTACTTGTGTTCCCATTTCATTGTCACTAAAGTGTTGGAACATGTTCATCTCTCAGATGAGTTTGTTCAGAATCAGCTCCTTCTGAGTCCATGTTGCTTCTCATACATTCCCATAGCTCCATTTTTCGTTGTCAGTACATTTGTCCATAGAACAGTGTTGGGCACGTTACTTTAAAAAAGTAATTAGTTATAGTTACTCACTACTTCTTCCAAAAAGTAACTGAGTTAG
>JAQQZY010000013.1:18838958-18858970 GCA_030068375.1 Ostorhinchus rueppellii | reverse complement strand
TGGTGCCATGTGCACTTATGGACATCCCTGTGCTTGAACATGGTGTTTGTTATGGACAAACTGTGACTGGCACAGAAATCCAATAACAAAACACCACTCGGGTTCAGATCGGGGAGGCCGTTCACCCCAATCACCCCCCTCCAGGTCTCACTGTCATTGCCCATGTGGGCATTGAAGTCCCCCAGGAGAACAATGGAGCACTGCTGTTCGGCCCATAGGCCGACACAACAGTGAGGCACCTGTCCCTGACCCGAAGGCGCAGGGACATGACATATGGCGGCTGGGCTGGGGGGCTATAAGCAGGCCCACGCCAGCCCGCCTCCTCTCACTGTGGGCCAGAAAAGTGGAGAGTCCAGCCCCTCTTGAGGGATTGGGTTCCAGAGTCCAAGCTGTGTGTGGAGGTGAGCCCGACTATATCTAGTCGGTACCGCTCAACCTCCCTCACAAGCTCAGGCTCCTCCCCCCCCAACGACGTGACATTCCATGTCCCAAGAGCTTGACTCCGTGCCTGAGGATCAGGTCGTTGAGCCCCCTGCCTTCGACTGTCACCCAAAACGAATTGCACCCGGCCCCTATGAAACCCTCGGTGGGTGGTGAGCCCTCCGGAGGGTGTGCCCACGTGGCTCTTTCGGGCCGAACCCGGCCGGGCCCCATGGGCTGAGACCCAGCCACCAGGCGCTCATATTCAAGCCCCAACCCCGGGCCTGGCTCCAGGGTGGGGCCCCGGTTGCGCCTTGCCGGGCGGCGTTACGGTCCTTGATTTTGTTTTGTTCATAAGGGCTTTTGAACTGCTCTTCGTCTGGCCCGTCACCCAGGACCTGTTTGCCATGGGAGACCGTACCAGGGGCATAAAGCCCCAGACAACATAGCTCCTGGGATCATTCCGGCACTCAAACTCCCCCACCACGTTAAGGTGGCAGTTCAAGGGGGAGGTCATATAATTTGCCTATCAATAATCCTTCTCTTTCTTAAGAATTTATAATAAACAGCATTAATATATTTGATTAAAAAAATGTGACAATAAACATGTGCGTCAATCTCTTCAACTCAGGAACAGAATTAGTCCTAGAGGAAAAATTTTTTGGAATTCTTTAGTTCACAATATTAACTGGAAGAAAGCTTGGCTGCTACCACACAAATATTGTATCACTAACAAAATAAAAGAAATTCATTTTAAGATTCTTCATAAGATTTACCCTCCAAATGCTAATATTTCCAAAGACATTAACATAAGTTTGAATTGTTCTTTTTGTTTTAAAGAAGATGAAACACTTGTACATTTTTTTTTACTGTAATATGGTAAAACAATTTCTAATAGACCTTAGTTTATATCTTTTTGCACAGAAGGGCCATTATGTTTTCACTCTTAAAGATATTTTCTTCTACTATGAAAACTCTACTAATTTATCATTTGAAGTTTTAGTTAACTTTTATATTTTACAAGCTAAGTTTTTCATTCATTAACAGAAATGGCAAAAGAATAAGCCTCTCTTTAGTGTTTTTATTTTAGAAATAACCTCTCTTCTCAATTCTTTTAAGTTTGCAATAATAAGAAAAATACAAGACGTCTTAATCTTTAACATATATTCCTCTTATTTGTTTGTTTGTTTTTTAGTTGATTAATGTAATCTACTTTACCTTTATGTACTTGTATTAGTCATCTGTTCTTGTTTTTCATTACTGTCACATGTCAATGTAATTATCTTTGTTTAATTGCATTACTGTCACATGTCAATGTAATTATCTTTGTTTAATTGCAATTTTTTTAAAAAAGACATGATTTTAAGGGCAAAAAAAGAACTTCTGTGGTTTAATGGTGGCTGGTGCTCAGCAGCTTATACATTGTCGCCCTCTAGTATCTCTACTGTGATATGAACCAGAGCATTTGTCCATAGAAGCTGAGCGTCCATGCACTTCAATGGGACACTTTGGTTCATTGTCTTCAAACTCCACGGTCATTGGATAAATTACACCATTTAGTCCCGCCCCCAGACGCCCAGTGTCTCTGGGGGTGAATGAACCTGTGGGCGGGGCTTTGGGTGGCCTGGATACTGGGCTTCTGCATGATGATTGGAGGATCACTGTAAAGGCTGAATCCTGTTTTGATTGACAGGTGTTTTCAGATCTCCACCATCACTGGATGCTCAGATTATCAGTCCCATTGAGGATTTTACAGTTTACTGGCTTGTCAATTGACAAGTCAAGACAAGTTGACAAGTCAGAACCAAGGTTGTGAACCAAGGTTCTGACTTGTCAACTGACAAACTGTGACCAATTAGTTGGTATTTTATCAGTGAAATGACTTGTTCATTTCTTACAGTGTAAATAAAACACATTCATTGTATTTTCTTGTTCCAGTTTAACATAATTTCAATAATTCCTTGTTCCAGTTTAATATCGTTTCATTACATAGTTCCATCAGTCAGACTGTTGGTAGGTCGGACTGAACTAGAGCTAGTGTCACAGACAAAGAGCATTTTCTTGAAAAGAAACAGAGGCAGAATTTACATGTAAATAAATGGACAAATTTTATGATGTAAGATGACAATGAGCTTCACCTGTTTGAAAAACCAGCAGCCGCCACTGGTTTGGAGATGTATCTCAGTGATGTTCAGTGATATTCTTTTTTTCAAATCAGTCATTCTCCACTTAATTCTTCTAACAACAACATTTTTCTTCTCGCTCTACAGTTGAATGCTTGACTTTTACTGTGCAGAATGATGTACAGAGTTCAACTCTAGAATGCCTCATTTTTGATGTTTTGCTGCGTGCAGGTAGTCGATCAAAACCATTCTGTTCACCTGGTAATTTTCCCCTGCATGGAAAAGGACCTCTGGAACTTTTTTAAATATCATTTCTTTTTGATTTTTTGCAAAATGAGGCCATTCATAATGACCTTTCACAATGTGTCCACCCTGTCATGCCCAAGGTCCACCCTGTCGTGTTACTTTCCATCCTGTCATTTTCATGTTTTAAGAAAAATAAATAATTTATTTTCACATGTTTGCAAACTCTGTGTGATTCCTTTATAAACAAGTGAAGGCCAAATAGTATTTTTTGAAAGTTTGACCAGATCTCTTTGTTGTAAGATTTTATTTAGAAAAGAAAGTACAATTCTTGCTGATTTTAAAAAGAAACAAATAGTTTGCCCTAATTTCATTACTATCCAAATGCTTCTCCCTTTAACTAAAACATAGTGTTGAGAAAGGGACAAAATAGCTTTCTGAAAATACACATTTTATAATCACTATGTATTCTACTTTGAAATCGTCCATGACAGGGTTGACATATTTTGCTGTTTGCATGTACATTGTCTGTTTGCAGTTATTTTATGAAAAATGTGGGAGCTTGACAAACATGCTTTTCTAACAGTATAACATCTACCTAATACAATAAATGTGAAGTTAAATGGAAAATCTCTGCTTTTTTTTTTGGGGGGGGGGGGGTTGTAAAGTCTCAAAGGCACCTTATGGTGATATTGACGCATAAATCAATATTTGTTACCATTTTATGGCCTCCTTGGGTCCTAAGACCTTTGCTGTGGACCAGCACTTCCTCTTAAATTCTTCAGTGTATGTACTTCTCCTTTCTGAAGTCATTCATTTGAAGATTGGTACTGGCATAACAAAACATAAATGCTAACATGCAGGGCCAGCCTGCCCTGTAAGAGAACAAAGTGACTGCGTAGGTCCCCGCAGCCACCAGGGGGCCCTAAACTTATGTATCCTGTGGTTTGATTTGTTGATGATCTGGCAACGTCAAATAGTAGAAAGGGTGATTGTCATGAAAACCTGGCAACTCAGGATGAGGCAATTAGTTGGAGAAAGCGGTTTAATCATGTCTGAAGGGCTGTACCCGTCGGTCACCGATAAATATAAGATGAAAAAATTGAAGAAGACAAGAAACAGCTCTCTCAAGGTAATATAAAATAAAATTTTCCACGAACATATAATAACAAATGCTTCGTGTTAACTAGTGGAGTGTTTGAGCACTATTTTTTAGCAGTTTTTTTTTCGAGCTGTCTTTTTAGTGTTCAGCTACAATCTAATGCAGTGACACTATGATGTCCTGAATCATTGTCAATATCACTTTCAACTGTTTATATATAAGGAACACTATGCTATGACAAATGCATTTTTGTCAGTCCGGTAAATATGTTATGTTAGAACAAAGGTTGTTAGCAGTCCATGATTGTCGGGTGGGTGGGTGGGGTGGGGTGTGCAAAGTGAAACTGAAACTGAATGAAGATTCTTTACAATTCCTCTGACTCTCCTTGCCCACTCCACTGCTGTGTGGGCTCCCGGGAATGGCTCCATGAATTTGTGATTGTTGATGTTCACCCACCCCCCACTCCCCCTTAACAGTACTCCAGAGTAAGACAACTTGTGGGATTTTAAGACTAGTCCTCTAATGTGCCTACCTCCTGCCACTTCACAAGCTGCACCAGCCTCCTGTACCTAAGTCAGTTAATATGTATTACAGTCTTTACCTTGTCACTATGTTATAACACATTAGTATGAATAGCTAATGAATTAATGTCGTACTTCAGAGTGCAATTATTTTGTGTTTATGGATGTATGTATGGTGGGGAGCTGCCCCACTTGTTCTGATTAGGCCCCCCACATGAACAGGGCTGGGCCTGCTAACACTTCATCTTACTAGTTTATATTGCTACACCTTAGAGAAGGGTTGTAAACATAATAAGAGATAAACTATTGAATGAGTCACATTCAGGCCCATCAAACATATTTTGCACTTTGACATCTTTTTGAAATGTAATTTATTTGAACACTGAAAAACTCAACTCAGTCCTTGGGAATGGATACTCCACAACCATTCATTCATTCATCTTCTATACCCGCTTAATCCTCATTAGGGTCAACCAGTTAATCCAAACCACCCCTCACATTTATAAAATAATCAATAGATAATCTTTCATTCTTGGTGTGTCTTTGTGTCTCTATATGTTGAAGGAATGTTCCAAGTGCAGTCTGGTGGAAACCCAGCAATCAAACTCTCCCCCATCAATGGAGTCATAGCAGCAGGCGCTACCCGGTGGCTGAAAGTTGAACTGCATACTGATGCATCAAGGCTGATTGATGAGAAAGCTATGTAAGACAATTAATTACACCACTCCATAATATACACGAAAAGCCTTTACTTAATATGAAAATTTTTACATTACACAATTAGTAACTGATTCATTTTAGTTGATTTTAAAGTTAAGGTCCTGACTTTGGAGATACTGTGAGTTATGGTGACACTGGAAAATGTACAACATGTCATTTTGAGTGTTTCTTGTGACAGCTGATGTCTCATCTTGAATCTCACTCTCCTAGGGTGAAACTCCAGAATTCCTCCACCATACTTAACATTAAGGCTCATGTTGTGGACCAGCACCTTGAGATATTTGACCTGCAGGTAATGGAGTCTTCCAGAAAGATTTTAGTCACTATGATTGTCACGTAATTCTATTGTCATTTTAAAGATTGTTATTCAATCATTCTCTTTGTCTTTCCAGCATTCTTTAGCAAATTTCTGTTGATAAACTAAATGCAAGTATTTCACAGGGTTCTCCACTGTCCAGTCTGTGGTTTGGACCTGTCTATTTTGGGACGTCTCGTGTAGAGAATATTGTCTTAAGAAACAATTCACCCCAAACATGTGACTGGGTCTGTGTGTTCCAGGAAGCTGCTGCTGGAACTGAGGTGGTGAGTGATTGCCTTGGGGAAAATAAGATTTCCTGTCAGTCAGCTAAATTGTTGGAGGATATGAAAGGCCCTAATCATGTAGAATTAAAAAAGGTTTTCAGTAAATCAGCTTTGATTATGATGCCTTTGTAGGGGACAAACCTCCAGAACAGCACAGACGCCACCCTCGTGGACAGAATAGAGATGTGCAACTCAACCCCTGAACACGTCTCTCAGGTCTTGGTGTGTGTTCCTAAACAGGGTCAACTTGGACCGTGTGATAAAGCCACTGTGGCTTTACGCTTCAGTCCTATCTCCCACAGGTAATGTGTGTGAGAGTGTGTTTCAATGTGTCCTTCCTACAACAATGAAGGGTATTAAAAATTAGATATCAAGTTGTGTAACGTTGTATAACAAAGTCATTGCTTATGGTAATATAGTTAGTTATTTTCAAAATAAATACGTTGTATACTTTCTGTGTAATTCTTTAATAATATAATTTAGAATGAAAAAAAAAGTACTCTTATAAGAAAATAAAGTGTTTGTTACTCCCCGTCGGGGAATCGAACCCCGGTCTCCCGCGTGACAGGCGGGGATACTCACCACTATACTAACGAGGAGCAGGTAAAATGTGTAGTCAGAGGTTGTGTACTTATTTATGTGTGCTGTCATTTTATGTACTGATAAATTGTCTGTTTCAGTGCACATGAAGAGAAACCACATGTTTACTCAACAAGACGGCAAGACTACTGTCTTTTCCTGCTGTTTGAGTCAGTGGGAAGCAAACATGGCTTCACTCACCATACTGGTACTCAAAACATACAGCACAGACACAATCACAGGAACCAGCCCATGAGTCTGTCCTCTGTTATTCCATCAAACTGATAGCTGATACATCTTTGTCCTCAGGAAACAGCAGTGTGGAGTTGGCAGTTACAGGCTCTGGGTTGCCGGTGTTGCTTGTACCAAGTCCTTCTCATAGGTTTGATTTCCTCACCTGCGTGACTGGTCAGCGTGTTGAGCTGTTGTGTGTGCTGCAAAACTTTTGCCCTCAGCTTCCAATAAACTTCAGCTTCCGTAAGCTAGCACATTTTAGCACAGAGCCCTCCACAGGCACCATCGCACCTGGGCAGTGCCAGGTAAGAATGGCAATTTTATTTAGTGATACATTACAAAAAAACTTTTTATAAAACTTTATTGTAAGATTCTTGTGATAAGCCTATAAAGCATCCCTGTCCTGTCCCATTTTGGTTCTGGATCCATTATTATAGTTTATTTAAGTAATTATAATTTTTTAACAGTTCATAGACTGCTTAACATTAATAAAGTAAAAAGTAGTAAATGCCATGTAAGCGACAAAAATCTGAGTAGACATAGAGTCGCAGAAAAAATTATTAGATAAATAAAAGTCATCAAAAACAGTTTTTATGGAATCAAGTACTAACTCCTATGTATCATGTGACTAAAATTTACAAACAAAAACATGGAATGCCTGAAGGTACTGTTTCGGCAGTACAATGCTATAGCTATTAATGTAACTTAAGTGAATTTGGTTATTATCAAGAAAACCATGGAAAATGGCTGGGTATCAACTCTTAAATTAAAGTCTTATGAGTTGTTTTTGTTGTTATTGTTATATTTGTCTAAACAAATGTGCCTTTAGTTGTACCAGGCATTAAAATGAACAAGAAATTAAAGAAAAACAAGGGGTGATTTAATAATTTTTTCCACAGCTATAACATAATAGTAGATAAGAGGTGTTGAAGAAAATCTCATATTCTGGTTCAATGTTTTGCTGCAAGAGTGTAGCTTCTATTCTTAGTGCCCCGGAACACAGTGAGAGTACTGATGTAGAAAAAGTCCTCCTAAGGCTTGTATTGATATTCAAAAGAATTCTACAAACTGTACAATTTTAACAGATAATAATGTTATTAAGCCGCTTATAAGGTATTTAAACAATTACTTAATGCAAATTTTACCTTTAATTTTTTTTTCCAGGATGTAGTTTTGTCTTTCAAGGCAAGGCAACAAGGGACCTTCCATGTGTGTCAACGGGTAGATGTCCTCGGTTATGTTGTTCAACAAAGAGATGATAACACCACACAGGACTCTACAGTACTTCATCTCCAGCGCTTTTACACTCTCTCTCTAAACCTGTCAGCTGTCTGCTGCCATGAAACAACACACCCTGTGCCAAAACTAAATTCTGGTAAATATTAGGGAAGTCCAATGACTTCTTGACATTACTGTTTAATTTGGCATTCCACGTTTTTCTCTAATTTAGTAATTTCCATTTTAAAATATTGTTTGTGGTGGAAGAATTATTTATATCCTGCTGTCTTATAGGCATCACTCCAGCTGTGACAAATCCATCTGGGTTGTATCCATATGTTCGAACTAGTGAGCTTCCTCACTGTCGTGAGATGGTGTGTACTGCTGTCCTTAGTGCTGACAAAACACAACTCCACAAACATCACAATGAGCTACTTCAAAACACTGAAGAGGAGGCATTCCTAGCCTTTCCCAATGACCGAGCCAGCAGCATTAGGCCTGCGTTCCCACACAGACAATACAGGTAGGTGTAAATGAAAGAGTATTGGTAAATTTATTTAAATTATTGTTAATTGTTGTTAATTAATTTAAAATAAAATGAGAAACCTCAAATTTTTATCAGGAATTTTGATACTTTCATAGATCTATAATGTCATGTAATGCAATAAATCTTTTGAAAATGCAAATTTTTGCATGTACATCTGAGAGTGTGAAAAGACACATCCATGACATTCCTTTCTTAATCCTCATCAGGACCATCTTTACTGGTGTACATCGCTATCACTATGTGGACACCGACTATGCCTTTACCACAGCAGAAGAGGTGCAGAGAAAGCAGCATCGCCAAATATATGCAGATTATATCAAAAAGCTTAGATCAACACGTCTACAGAAATTAAAGGAGAGGTAATTTAATTGTGGTTATTCAGCTTTTTTTTCAGCAGGTGCCCATAAGTAAGAATTGTTTAAGCAATTACCAAAAAAAAAAAAAAAAAGGGTAATCACATTGTAACGATGCAGGTTTTTTTTTTTTTTTAATAGAAGTTTCATATCTTTGTTGAGTCTTTGTTGAATAACATCTCTGGCAAATACAGACAGATCAGTTTGTTCTTTCTGGATGGTAGGCAGCAACCAAAAGTTGAGGATGATGTGGACATTGGAATTGTTCCTTTCCAAGGGCTTGTTCCTCCTAAGCTCGACATCAAGGATATGGAAACCAGCAACATGTCACACATTTGCTCAAAGTCTAAAATGAAAGCTTATATTAAAAAAATAGGCATCTTTCGCCAAGATGTGACATCCACCAAACAGCAAATTACTAGTCAGGTAAGATTTAAATTTAATAAATAATAAAACTGTGAATGCAAACTAGTGTTGTTCTGCGGGGACTTTTTTTTCTTTCTTTGCCTATTCATGTCTTTGCTCTCATTTGAATCTCTAGGTTGTACATACAGTACCTTCTACCAGCCAGGAGATGGCAGAATACAACAGGACTCTGACAGCTCAGGAGCTCTACCAAGTTGATATAGGTTTGAGTTTTCTTTCAAAATTTTCAGTAATAGCTGAAGTGTAATGTATAATAATTGAGTTTCTGTTTTATATATGATCCTGAAATAGAAGTAATGGGGTTTTTTTGGGTCATGTTCTGGTATTTCCGTGTTAAATTCATTTTTAAAAGCAAGATACATTTTCTTCCCTCCTCAGGCCCATTGTTGGTGGACTTCGGGGAGGTTTGTGTGCAGTCTGTGAGTGTTCAGACACTGAACCTGATCAATCATCTGTCAGTGCATGTCTGGGTGCAGCTGGATGTGGATTGCCCCGAGCTTCAGGGCTCCTCCCCTGTCTCACATGTTCTACCACCCCGGTCCCACTCTACCCTACCTTTGACATTTCAAAGCAATAAGCTGGGAGAATTTTATAGGTTGGTGAAAGGAGACGCTCAACAAAATTGCATTACATAAAAGATTAGATCAAGTGTGATTTGAAAAAAAAACCCCAGTATGGTTGTATTTTTGATTTCTTTCTTATAGACCTGTGTCCTACTCTGTGAACCAGAAGCACCCCGGTCAGATCTTAGTCCAAGCGCAAGTTGTTCCTGTTGCTTTGGAGCTGTCCCCCTCACAACTAGTGCTTCACCCAACCCCCTCTTTGCTTGCCCAGTCAGGATACAGGAGTTCTGTAACCCTTCGAAACCATCGCAATCATGCTGCTGAATTCACCTGGCAACCAGTGGTCACGGAAAATGGCATCCTGTTCTCTGTTCGACCAGCTACAGGTGGTCCAGTGCAGCTTAAATCGATACCACTGGGTTTTTTTTGTTTTGGTTTTTTTAACACACTTTCTTTTTATTGTTTCTATTTTAAGAACATGCAGCAGATATGTGAATACAGAAGGAAGACAAAAAAAGAAATACAAATCTCAAAAGAAAAAAAAACAAAGTTGATTGCCATGTCTCTACAGTATGCTCCTGTGTGGTTATTACCACGATCATCCTTATCCTCAAAACCACTGTTTTATTATGGCTTTTTTTTTAGCAGAGACTAGGAAAAAGAAAACTTAGTCAAGGTGTGTGGCACTACTGCATTCAGTGTTAGGAAATAACTTGTTAAATGTAATGGTACTCATTAGATTCAGATTCATATTTGTCCCCGAGGGGGAATTCAGTTTCTGGTAACTGCTGACCAAGATTACATTTAAACAACAGGATGATCACATAAACACAAGACATAAAAACATGGGGGAACAGGTACAGTTGTTACAGACACACATCAAATCAGGTGGCCATGTTTTCAGTGCTCGAAAATTAAGCATTTTCTTTCTAAATCAGGAAAGGACTTATCTTTTCAGGGAATTTCTCTGCTTTGTCTATTTTAGAACATTTGTTAGGAAATGTAATCAAAAGTATAGCTGCATTACTTTGATAATGTGATTATTAAATTTTAATGGAATAACTTATTTTAAACATTTTACATAAACAATTACACATACATTTACAAGTACAAGAGCATGTACCGAAGTCATGGGTTTGTGATCAACAGGAAAGGTAATAGTTTCAAAGTGTGTTTTATGGATTTATTGATGAAACTTATGTGGCAAAACATGCAAGTCAAACTAATTCACTTGTAATTTTTTTAATCAGCAAATTGCAATAGAAGTGTCAGATATGATGCTTTTAGTTGCACTACTGGTTAGGCACATTAGCTGATGTAGAGAGAAACACAATGTCTCAGTTGGCATTTCCACTCTACTGAAGTACATTTGTCTCAATGGTTCGATTCACATTTACAAAACCTACCATGAAATCTTCTCCCATACATTACATTTTTAGTTCAGTTTGTCAGAGCTGCATAGAGAGGACATGATTTTAATAGTTGGTGATCCTTGTTAAAGCTGATACAATAAATCCTGTTTTCTCTTCAGGCATTGTTGAAGCATACAAAGAACTAGACTGTGAGGTTGTATGGCATGCCTCATTCTCCTCTCCTCCAAAAGGAGACTTTGACCTCTGCGTCCTTGAGGGCAACACACAGCATCTTCACTGTATCGCCAAGGTCTGTCCCGAGAATTGAAAATGTTACTTGTGTAGATTTCCCTTCCACTTGTGGTTCTTAATGTGCAAAGACTTTATTCAGTTTGAACTGTATGCAAGTCTCAGTTTTCTGAAGTGCATTTACAATTAGGGGTGAAAGCAGAAATAGTTATGAAACAAGAAGTCAATGATAATTGAAATAGAGCAAATCAAATAGGAAGAGCCTTTATGTATACTCAGTCTCCCAGTGTTCATCTATCAAACAATGCCAAATCTATCAAAAAGGCAGATATCGATTTCTCCTCTGACAGCAGCCTCAGTAGACCAGAATCCAATTCAACAGTGTTCGGTTTTAAGTAAGGCTGTAAAAAAAGGAAAAGTCTCACAAGAAACATGTTTGGAGTTATATGATTGCCATCTGTTAAGGCTGAACTCTGGCGTGAGGCCCAAATTCAGAGAGTAAGACGGAGGCTCAGAGTAAGAGGAGATAGTGTATTTAAACAGTCAGTCAAACAGAGAATATGATTGGCAAATGAATCAGTAGGGGAGAGTCCAAGGCCGTAGTCTGGCTAGAGGTCATAAACCAAGAAATCAAACACACAGCAACAGTACCCAAGGGAAAGGCGGGCTCTCGTACGAGGGAGAGGCAAAAGGTCAAAAACACAAGTAGACAGTTCAATGAGCAAAAGTACCAGAAGGGAGGAGACAGAGGCAGATACTATTTGTAGAAGCTTGTTCCAACACCAAGGCCCATCCACAAAGCAGAAGCACAGATCAGGGCAAAAACAGGCTCGAAGGTCCAAAAACACAGGCACAGGGTCATTAGCAGGCAGGCTCAGATTCAAAACCAAACAGGTCAAACACAGGCAGACAAAAAGACTGAACCACTTGTAGGTACAACATCAAGGAAGCTACAAACTCACAACAAAGGACAGTACCGACTGAGGCTTATATACACAAGGGAGACAATTAGACGCAGGTGGGTAACAAGGCACAGGTGGATAATCAGAAGAAGCGGGAAAACACAAGGAGCAGGAAGTAAAGACTGAGGACATGACACAGGAGGGAGACTTACCAAAATAAAATAGGAAATGACAAGACAAACATAAAAACAGACTACCGTCTCTTTGCAGACGTGACACTATCCTTGCTTTACTAAACTGTATATGTGATTAAAGGGCATGTGTACTGGAGGAATTTAATACAAATGCATGAATGATTGTAAAAGTCGCTCTGAGATTAACAAATGGTACTTCAAGTTGACTTGAGTTGTCAGTGAATCCAGAATATCATCATTTTTTTTACCTCCTTGTTGATGACATTCATGTCTCCAGGTCTATAAACCTGATAGTCAGGTGACAAATACACAACACAAGCTTCATTGCAATAACAGACCCTGAAAAATCAGTTATTTTTCATAACTCTAGATCACAGGTGTCACACATGCGGCCCGTGGGCCAAATCCAGCCCGCGAAAGGGTCCATTCTGGCCCGTGGGAAGATTTTTTTGAAATGTAAAAATGACCTGAAGATGGTGTCAAAATCCTTTTAGTTCAGTTTCCACATACAGACCAGGGTGATCTCAAGTGGATCAGACCGATAAAATATTGTCATAATAACCAATAAATAGTGAAAAGTGTAAATTTTCTCTGTTTTAGTTTAAAAAAAAGTAAAATTTCATGAAAATGTTGAGATTTACAAATGATCCTTTTACAATAAATATTAACAACATGAAATGAAATGTAATTTTAACAATATCCTGCCTGTTACTAAATATTTGATGTATTTGTTATTGTAATTCACACTTGAACATGATAAACTGATGCAGAATATTGTTAAAATTGCACTTAATTTTCTTAATTCATTTCCGGTTTTTCATGTTATTTAAGGAAACTCTAGATATAAATATTTTCATAGTATAATTTTAGTTTTGTCCCCGCTATTTTACTGGTCCGGCCCACTTGAGATCATATTGCGCTGTATGTGGCCCCTGAACTAAAATGAGTCTGACACCTGCTCTCGATTATAAACAGACTGCAAATAAATAGAGATTTGCCCAATGCACAATTTTTAATCTGCAGTGTTTTTCATTAAAGGCTGCACACACTGACATTGTGTAATATGAGTAAATGTGCGGAGTTTTACTTATTAAAAAGTAATATAATAAAATGCAGATTAATGACTGGAATGGGATGAAGTGCAAAGTATCATCTTAGAAGAATACAACACAATCTATTGAATATCATGGAACACTGAGAGTATCTCCAGCCTTTTCTGTTCTTTCTTTGCCCTCTTCTCAGGTTGGATGCACCAGTGTTCAGCTGGCAGAGAATTGGGTGACATTTGAATCAGTGTCTCTCAAGATGACCTCTATTAGAACTGCTGTCCTACACAATACTGGACAGAACCATGCTTACTACCAGGTGTCACAGCTCACACTATTTTGATTTTACACAGGCACATGCACTCACTAAACCAGTAGTATACTATGAGATTTTTTTGCCTTCCTACACAAAAGATGAGAAAATGTAGTGATATCTTGTTCCTAAATCTTGACTTCAGATTACCTCCATATATAGATAAAAACATTTTAGTTGTAGTGCAGTTATTATCTTAACTTCATTGGCTATAGCTTTCACAGCACTAATAGACAGTGGGCACGGATAATATGTAATTCTTGTAGATTGACTTTCAGCATAGCTTTAGATTCAGTAGATGACATGATTGCATTGTACACCTGTCATGTATAAGTTAGTAAGATCCATGTGACTGTGTGGCTTTCAATAAAGACTGCTGAAATCTTGCAGTTTATAGTACCATGTAAACAACGGTAAGAAAACAATCTCTGTCCCTCTAACTGTTTGGGGAAACAGGTGCTAGATGTGTGCCCTCTGCCAGGCATGGTGGTGAGTCCGTCTGAAGGTTTGGTGCCAGCCGGTGGGCAAGCTGTCCTGAACATCCACTTCAACCCAGACTCTGTTATCAGGTTTGACACCAGAATTGAGGTGAGAGCTGGAGAGCATTTTTTTAGTTTCACATCATTATGATTTTTATTAAGTATATGTGGTTGTATTAAAATGAAAGTGGGCTTTTTAATCCACTGTGCATGTTTGTGTTTCACAGATAGCTCTGAGAAACATGAAGTCCATTGAGCTTAGAGTGGGTGGATCAGTGGAGCCTCCAAACGTAGACATCAGTATGGTGGGTTTTTGTTTGTGTGTGTTCCCGCATGCTCTATTTTTCTGTGTCAGATTAGCAGTGACCAGCAGGCCGCAATAAACATTTCTGGGGGAAAGGTGAATTATATTAAAAGTTGTGTTACTGTTTTTGTGTATTTATTTAGAAATGCAAGGATTAAGAGACAAACAGGGTCCAACATGTACAAAGCTCACAAACCTAAAAAATATGCTTCATCCCTGTACAGATCAGTAATCAAAACAATTCAGAAGCATTAAATACCCCCCCCATTAAGGCTTCTCAACACATAGACTATTTGCGTGGTACAGTGACTGACCAAAGACTAGCTTGAATATTCATGCAGATATTGACAGCATATAATATATTTCTGAGTCCGTAAGAATGATAAGATAAGATTTGTTTGAACTACAATGGGTTTAACTGTAAGAAAATGTTGGTTTTGTCAACATTATATTGACCAGATTGAAAAGAATTGCATGACTAAAAAGAGACTAAAATACAATTTTCATTGACTAAAACCAGACAAAAATAATCATGTATTATTCTGACTAAAATATGACTAAAATGATTAGAGTTTTAACTGACTAAAACTTGACTAGACCAGAAAACTATGAACATGACTGAAACTAATAAAGGCTGAAATGAGAGTTTGGCACAAAAACTAGACTAAAACTAAAATTAAAATGGGCTGACGAAAACAACACTATGAGCAAGTTAATGGATCAGATACATTATCCCTAAAATGATGGAAGATTCCGCTTTTCCACATTATGTGTTGTTCCTTAAAGTGTCTTAGTGAAGCAATTCTGTAGAAATTTTGAGTACAACTACTGTAACTTTGAGTCGACTGAGAATAAAAGGAAGTGAACAAAAATGAGTTCAACAGAGCTTTCAGAACTATGAAGGGCATACACACACCGCCCTATATCCAACATTATCATTTACAATATTTTGTAGCGTTGGAATCCAGTTCTTGACAAGTAGATGATGTTCATCTTTGTGGACTGGCCTTGCTTGCACACATTTAGTTGTAAATCACAGTTTTATGATCAAAGGATATAATTTTCTATAATGCTGGATTTAAAACCATTTAAATGCCCCTCCATTTTCAGAGGCTACAATGTCCATGACTAGGAATTTATGAAATTTAGACACACTCATATGCTATTGCTGTTCTCCCTATTATTGACTTTGGTAAAATGTTATTTATACTTGATTGTTAAGGGTTTGCTTCCTGATTTCAGGTTGGGTTTAGGTTTGTAGAACATCTCTTCCATGTCCCACTGAAATGTATTCAAATACAATCCTGAACAAAAATAAGATGATTTATACAACAGGAAATTGACAACTTTTAAAACATTTCCCAAATCTTTTCCATGTGCAATTCATCACTATTAATCTATGCAGAGGTGATAAAATTTTAACTTTGTAAATGTGATGAAGAAAGAGGTGTGGGAATCCAGATAGAAGCACACTGAGTATTTGTGTCATCCGGGTTTCATATTTGAAGGAGTCTTGTGTACATCTTTAGTGTTTGCAAAAAGAAAATGATTCTACCTTTTTTATTTTCATTTGCAGTTGGTGTTGAGTTGCTGCAGGAGAGTTTCTATGACAAAACATGATTCAAGAGAGGCGATTGTTGATGTGTTCTACCTATAGAATTTATTATATTAATGTAATACAGTGACAAGTCAATTCGACTCTGATCAAACCCTCAAGAAGCAGTGTTAAATAGTAACTGCAAATGGTTTTATCACCCTGATGCACAAGAAAAGTGGTTTTAGAATGTAAAATAAACTATGTACTTATTGAGTCTTTTTCTTTTTGGGGACTGGTGGCTATTTTTACTTGAGATTCCTGTGCTTCTTTCATTTACTTTTCTCCTCTGCTGTTCAGTCCGATTTCCAGCTCTATGGGGTCTTTATTGGTTCCCGGCGAAGTGCACCTTTTATTCTGACAAACCACTCTCCAGCTGCCGCCAGGGTTACTTTTGACTTGACAAAATATAGAGACTTTCTTGTCCAACTCCCAGACCAGTCGACAGGTATGCATTTACATCCTATGCACATATTTATACATGCAAAAAAATAGACAGCTGTTCAGAGCTGATAAGTGATGGATAGTGGATGATAAGTCCTAATCAGAAAAAGGTCTTATGTAAGGAACACTGGGCGACTCATTTTATTGTATCAGTGTGTACCTGTGGGCTGCTACTTAAGTGGAACCTTCACATCTAATTATATTTTATGTCCTTTATGGTTTCTGTGTGCTGTTGTTTTTAATAAGCAGAACAGGAACCTGGTGTGAGTGTTGTGGAAATCCAGGGCTCTCAGGAAGTCAATTGCTCCCTTGTCTTCTCCCCCACTCAGGTGAGATTTTCAACAAATCTCTCAAACTATCATGAAGACTGAATGACCCAAGCTTCAACCTAACGTTATAATATATTGAGTATGAAAAACTGAATTTGAGAAATGTCTTCCTGCAGGTGGCCAGTTATGATTTTGACCTGCCAGTGATGGTCAACGGAGTAAGCTCCCACCCTTCTTCTCCGTCATCTCTCCCCACTTCATCTTCATCTTTCACCTCCTGCTCCTCCACAGCAGGCAGCAAGAAAATGACCATCAAACTCATCCCCCAGCCTGTCCCCATGGCAACTAGTTCACAACGCATACAGGCCACAGGTGGGGTCATGGATGTGGAGATGGGTCTGTGTGTATGTGTGTGAAATGGAAATGAGAGCACAGAAGAAATGCATTGTATTTCGTTGCTAAATGTAATATTTCTTTGTCATTTTTATGTTTCTAGTACTATATGCTCCAGTAGAAATGTCCCCCTCTACTCTGATTTTTTATGTGAAACCTTTGGACACACAGGCTGATGATTACACTAAGGTACTGAATGTATCTTTATGTGATTTTGTCAGCCCCTCCCACTCCCATGATTTCTGTATTTTCTGTCTCAGCTTTATTGTTCCAACTTTCTTATCTGCTTCCACTGATCTCTCTTTAGATACACCTACCTTACACTTAAGATACATCTTTCTTATATTTTTCATTTCCCATTGCATTAAAATCAATTTTTCTGCTGTTTCAAGTCAGGTTGATTTGAAACTTGGTTGGTGGATTGTTATAACTTCTGACGATAAGGATGGTGGATGCATCATTGTATTTATGATTCATAAATCATTCTTCATTCTTTTCCAGTTACACTTTCTGTCAAATAGATATTGTTTTTCAGTGTAATCCTTCCTCTTGCTCCTGTTTGATTGGCTCTGCAGACTGTTCACCTAAAAGCAGAGACTGAAGGGAATGTGTGTTGGGGTGATGAAGTTCAGCCAAATGTATGCTGGTGGGTTGACTGCAGCACAACGGCAACTTTAACAGCTGACAGAGAGGAGGAGATATGTACAGTGTCTCCATCATCAGGGAGTCTGAGGCCTGGCCAGTCCATCTGCTTGATGGTCAGCCTTAGGCTTGAGGCCACCAGAACAGGTGAGAAATAAGCAAAAAAACATGTGCTGACATTATGATAGATTAGTTTATCTCATTGTCTTCCCCTCTCTTAACACCAAATACACTTTCTTTATTATACTATTACGATTAATATCTTTTCACCTTTCCCCCAATGTATAGTTGCACCTCAGGAAATAACAAGGATGTCTCTTTGCAATTGAGTGTAAGATCTGTCCCAATACAATTTCACACTGGCGAATACTGAGATAAAATAAAGCATAAATCAAGACCAAATTAAAAAAATATTCATGCAACTTAGACCATTAAGTCATGGGGCCTTAATAATCTTTAGTGATGGTCCATAAATTAAGATTTATGTTTTACCCAGGGACACAGGCTCTCAAGACAATACATCATTTTGTCAAGCAGAAAGCCACTAAAAACAGGCCAGTGGTTCTTCGCAATTTTTGTCCAGTAGCTTCAGTTAGTGGGATTTTATTGTGAATTGGGAGTATGAGCATCCAGACTATCTGTTTAAAGAGCACTTAAAGGACTGACTTGGACTCTTTGGAAAAATAAACCCAAAATTGTGCATTTCTTTTTCTAGTACCTGGCACAGTGATAAAACTGACCATCCCTGTTTACCTGGGAGACCAGAGAGTGAAGGGACTTGACCCTTACAGAGAGCTGTCTGTCACTATCCACCACCGCCCCAATATAACAATCTACCCTCCTCAAATCCTTCTGACCCCAGTACCCCTGGGAAGCAACTCAAGTGCCACACTTACTCTATTGGCATCAGGATATCCAAGGTTGGTTTACATATAGACACATGTACAATATACATATTCTCATACAGCATAGTGTGAAGGTTCAGGTTAAAGCAGCCTGGTCCTAGAACCATGATGGTGAGTGTTAGATTTAAAACCTGTTGTTTCTGATTATTTGGCTGATGACATGGAACACACCTACAGTCATCAATTTGTTGGGTATGCTGGGCAATAATGGTTATACATTTTTATTGCATTTACATTTTTCCAGCTTTTGCCAATTTCCCAGCTGTGCTGAGCCACAGAGACCAAATGAATACAATAAGAACACTGCCACACATATAAACCAGCCACATCAGTCATCTCTCTGGGATTTTTATCATTCATGCCAGGACTCATAAACTGGCAGGTCAGCGTTCATGTCGGATTTTGCCTGCATTGTAAGCCAACAAGCTAATGCACACTCCTAAGTGGTTTACATTGTTCCTCAGATTGGACAACAATCTGACTGCACTTTAACACTGCTGGCAGCATTTTCTGATGTACATCCTTGTGAACTGAGGAACAGGATAAATGAATACTGATTGGGGCTTTCTTGTTAAGAACATAGGTCTTTAATATTAATTAACATTTCGATAAAGCATTCAGGAAAGATCTGGATGATTACTTTTCATTCTAGTATTGAAAAAGAAATGTAATAGCTGAACTCCATCTAATTATGTAAAATAATGGTAAACTTGTCTTTGGGGAAAAAATTAAGTAATTGTCACTACTGGGTCTAGTGTGCTGGTACTTCAGTAAACATTTCACATGAAATTGTGCTCATTCACACATCCCTGGTTTGCTTGTCCAAACTAATGCAGTGGAACCCAGGTATCAGCTGAAGTGTGTGATGTGGAACTGGAGGATGGGACAAAGATACAGCCTGTTTCTATAATTTTTCCACAAGGGAATTACGTTCCAGCTCAAGACATGAATCAGGTATGACCCTATAGTTTAGTCTCACAAGTCACAGAATACCTCTGGTCAAAAGTAATGTGCCTTCTTTGTCAGTGCAGATTTAGTGTCATATATAAAGATTTAAGAATATATGACAAGGATTTTTTTGGGACGACACGGTGGTGCAGTGGTTAGCACTCGTGCCTCACAGCAAGAAGGTCCTGGGTTCGATTCCTGGGACCTTGGGACCTTTCTGTGTGGAGTTTGCATGTTCTTCCCGTGTCTGCGTGGGTTTTCTCCGGGTAATCCGGTTTCCTCCCACAATCCAAAGACATGCACTGATAGGTTAATCGGCTAATCTAAATTGCCCATAGGTGTGAATG
>JAQQZY010000013.1:18715574-18729582 GCA_030068375.1 Ostorhinchus rueppellii | reverse complement strand
TTACACTGAAAATGACAGAAAACACAGGATTTACGCTGAAAATGAACCAGAAAACACAGGATTTACACTGAAAATGAAACAGAAAACACAGGATTTACACTGAAAATGAAACAGAAAACACAGGATTTACACTGAAAATTACAGAAAACAGGATTTACACTATTACAAGTGACTTCATGAGTGCATCCTATACTTTTGCAACAATGAACTAATTTAATGTTTCAAAGCTACATCATGCTCATGAAGTCACTGGTCGTATCGACCTTTCAAACATGGGATAGCCTGATTTGTGTAGCTGGACCCGTGAGGCGTTCATGGACCCGTTTCTGTCGGTACAACTGAAGCACATATGCATTTTCTCTCATAATTATGATTTTGTATCTTGTAATTATGACTTTTTATCATTATCCCCCCCCCCCTCGCTGAATTAGACAGTAAAAAAAAATGTACAAAATGTGAGAAAGGGCCAAAAAATTATATTAAAACCATATTTACCTGTTAAACCACTTCATTTGTTTTTATATTTGTTCAAATTATTCATATTTTTGGTGGAAGGACAATTTCACAAAAAAAAACAAAACACTACCTATGTTTGACCACCAGAGGGCGCCAAACTACTACAAATGAACCCAACAATAATGAAAAGCTTGACTGAACTCCAGTGTACAGCCAGAATAATAACCAAACTTAATCAGTGTCAGTTTCATCATATCATGTCCTGGATGTGTTTCATTATTTTGCTGAAACGTCCACTTTTGGCCTCGATGGAACTGAGCATGTGCAGAAGCATCATGTGGGTCAGGACTGGAACACCACTGGGCACAGTTCAGCAGAAGAGTGATTTTAATGTAATAAATCATGAATGCATGGGGCCCACTACAGTAGATTAAAAATGAAACCCTTATTCATTCTAATAAATAATGAACAGTAATAAACAACAGTACCTCTGCTGTCCACCAGGGGGTGCACTCTGCTGTTTTAGTCCCAGGTGAAGGTGTAGGACTCCAGTGATGGTTGAACACAAATACAGACATTTAATATTTAAAGCTGTGACATGAAACAAGAATCATGTAATATTTATTCAATATTTATCAAACATAAATACACTACTTTTATATTACATACTGTTAATGTTATGTCTGTTTTTATTATATTCTACTTTTAGTTTGATTCTTATTTTACTTTTTTAGTTTTTGTCATTTTAAATTTACCTTATTATTCTTAGGGTTTTTTTTTTTATTGATATTGTGACAATTGAACTAATTTATTCCAAAAATCAAATCAATGGACACATTTGTGGAAATTATTACAAAATGAAAACTACATATTGAAGTTGTGCTTTTTTTAAATTATTATTTATTTATTTTACTTTTGCCAAATTTTATCATTTATCAAAATATAATTGCATTATTTTTGTTTAGACTTGGTTTGTAGATATTCATTCTGTTCATAAAAAGTTGTCCGTTCCTATTTTGCTTGTTATTATTCTATGTAGCTTTACTTTGTAAAATTGTAAAATGTATATTTTATTTCATTTTCTTTCTTTTAATTTTTGTAATTTTATATTGGCTCTATTATGTTTGTTTTATTGGTGTTTTGTTCATATTTTTGCACTGGAGTACAACAATGACACTAAAGTTTGTTTGATTTTTATTTTATTATTGTGTTGTATTTTACTGTATTCTATTTTTATATTTTATTTAATTTATTCTATTTTATTTTAACCAAATCAAACTGGATTATTTTAATTAACCTTTCTGCTAGAATGCTTTCTTTTAACAAAAACAGAAAAGACAAAGTGAGTTTTTTTTTTTTTTTTAATTGAAATTATACTTAAACTGTCCAGGACTCGTTCACGTCACCTCATAAAGCACATCCTATTAGACACTTTAAGAACCTGATCGCCTCAAAATTATAACATCTGTTCCCCATAGGAACTAAATCCATCCAAAAGATGCTCCACACACACTTTTACAAAAACTCTTCCATGTCCATAAAACTCGAACTGCACTGGGTTTTATTTCCATCATTCTCCGACTCCACTTTAAAACCACATATTATCACGACTTTTGACACATAAGACGTTCTTTTACGTGACATTTTCCGGTACTTGTTTATTAAATTCCACTTCTTCTGTTTTCTATCAGTATTTTTATGACATATTTTTCAGTAGAATCTGTTTAAACTTTATTATTGATACTCGGTGAATATCACAAAAACGTCCTCAAGACAGACAGACTTGGATCCCTTTATTTCATAATCACATCCAAAATTACACATCTCAGCATGACGTCTGTTTGACGCTAGTATTTTCTTCTGAGCTACACTGTCACATATCGTATTATAACATTTTATCCACTGAATATGAGGCTGTAGCACGAGCAACAGCAGCGGATTCTAAAAAAGTCAGTATTTAAGCAGCTGTTTTCTAGCAGTTTATGTATAAAAAGAAAAAAAAAAAACCTACATCAAGACGTGAAACAGTTAAAGTAACAGACTTTAACAGAGTATTTACGGAAAAGGATTTGGGCTACTGGGAAAAAAAGTGCGTGTATGTATTTTTTATTTTATTTCTTTTTAAATATTATTATTATTATTATTATTATTATTATTATTATTATTATTATTATTATTATTATTATTATTATATCTCAGAATTCAGACTTAGAAAAATAAAATTCTTGACTTGGAATTGAATTGAATTGCTTTATTTTGTCATTGCACATATTTCATGGACATCAAAATTATCTTTGTTACAACCGTCCAAGAAGACATGGAAGACTTTTTCTCCGAATTCTGACTTTAATCTCAGAATTTTGAGCTTTTTTTTTTTTTTTGGGTTAAATTATTGATTCAGAATTCTGACTCTTTGAATTTTTACCCATTTTTGGTTAAATATAAATTGTCGACTTAGATTTCTGACTTTTTTTCCTCAGAATTCTAACTGTTTTAAATGTAAATTATTGATTCAGAATTCTGACTTTTTCCTCAGAATTTTGACCATGTAAAAAAAAAAAAAAAAAAAAAAAGTAAATCATTGACTCGAAATTCTGACTTTTTCCTCAAAATTTGGAACTTTTTTTTTTTTTTTTTTTTTAATTTTGGTTAAATGTAAATTGTCAACTCAGAATTCTGACTTTTTCCTCAGAATTTTGACCTTGTTTTTGTTAAATGTATATTATTGACTTAGAATTCTGACTTTTTTTCTCATAATGATAATAATAAAAAAAAAAAAAATTTGGACCTTAATTTTTTTGTTTTTCCCCAGCAGCCCTAATCCTCTTCCGTAGGTATTAAATACAACCTACGTCACACATTTGTAAAATAAGTCTCATATTACTAACATTTATTGTCTTTAATCAACCTTTGACATGTTCGTTACATCAGATCACGCTGTTGTACTTGGTTGAAGTTTGTGTTGAAGTCTGTGCCACAAGCTAGTCGTTTCAGAGCTAACACGAGCTAATGTTACACACTTTAAGAAGCTGAGGAGTAAAATAAGAGACTGAACATTCTGATGTGTCTGTTATTGTTAACGTAGGTGAACAGGGTCTTAGTTTACAGTTTAGTACAGACCAGTTAGCTTCTACACACACTCCAACACAAACTTCACATGAAAACACACACATGTTCCATGGAACGTAGAGCACAGGTGTCAAACACCAGCCCACTAGAGTCCAGTCCGTCCTGTGGGATGAATTTGTAAAATAGTAAAATTACAAAGAAAATATAAACAATCAGTGACGTTCAGGTTCCACATACAGACCAATAAAGGAAAGAAAGGAAATACTAGCATAATAACCCGGAAATACATTCTTTGTTTTAAAAAAGTAAAATTATACAAAAATATTGACATTTGCAAACTCTCCTTTGACAAAAAATGTGAATAAAGTGAACAAATATGAACAACGGGGAATGTTTGAAGAAATAACTGCCATTTTAACATAATTTTACTGATGTTTCTCTGGTTTTTGTTCATTTTCCTACAGGTTTTGGTAACATTTGTTTTTTTTTGGGTTTTTTTTTTGCAATTTTAGAACATGTTTTATAGTGTGAAAAACTGGAAGAAATATGAACAACCTGAAATGTCTAAAGTGAAGTGAGTGTAATTTTACTAATATTCTGCCTGTAATTAAATGTTTGGTGTGTTTGTAGATCTGTATGTTGTGAAATACATGTGTAAATGATAAAACTGAGGCAGAATATTGGTAAAATTACACTTATTTATCTGAAGAAATTTCAGTTTGTCCATGTTACTCCTGTTTTTTAATGGATAGTTTGTAGATATTAACATTTTTCATAATGTAATTTTCCTTTTTTTTTTTTTTACTCTAAAACATAAAAAACACCTGTTGAGTTGATAACAATGAGTTTTTGTTATTATTTGACTCACTTTAGATCAGATTGGGCTGAATGTGGAACCTGAACTTTAATGAGTTTGACAGCCCTGATGTAAAGCCTTTTAATTTGAAGGTCAGAATTACCCATCAGCCTCTTTGATTAATGATGTCACCAGTTTATTTGATTATTAGACACATTTTCGATGCAGTGGTCATATCTTATAATTCTGTTCTTACTCCCAGCTCATCATGTACTGGTGTGCGGTCAGGGTTCTTCCTGTCCATGTGGGGGTGGAGGCCACTAGGAAAAGGGTCTGGTACACTGTTAAAAAAAAAAAAAAAAAAAAGCCCTGCTACAAATAAGCCTAATATTCCTAAATCTAATCAAATTGGCTTATATTGAGTAAAAATCTGCTTATAGGGTACACTGTAAAAAGTAAAACATTGAATCATCTTTAAAATTTTTATTAAGTTGATTCAATGTTTTACTTTTTACAGTGTAAGAAAACAATTCTTGACTAGAATACTTGAAAGAAGCCAAAAAAGTTGAACTAAAAAAAACATAATGTGCCTTAAAACTAGACAAAAACGCTAGAATGTTATCAAACGGTGCTTAGTAAAAGAAATACAATCACCTGAATATTAGCTGGAAAATCTTATTAAAAGTTAGATGTATGTATTTAAAAAAAAATAAGAATAGTTTTATTGTGTAAATTTTTCTCTATTTAGATGAAAAATAAGACAAATGTTCGAGAAATAAGGCTTTTTTTCACTTTCTTAGAAATAATTTTTTGCAGTGTAGGCGATGAGAAAAGACATAAGGGGGAATAAAGGATGAAGTGGGACATGGACCCTGGTCTCCTGGGTGTTTACTTTGGCGTTTTCACCACATTCTAAAAATATTTTGTCATTTAACGTCGAGCCTGTTTACGTTCGCACTAAAAATCTGAGCATTGTCTGCCTTCTGGAGTAATCTGATTACTCAAGGGATTATTTGATGTCGTCACCTTAAAATAACTGAAGTTTTTTGTGTTTTCTGAAAAATCTGGAAAAAAAAACTTGAACTAAAACTTGAGTATTTAATGATTTAGGCAAAAAAGTAACAATGGAGGGTGATGATCTGTTTGACCAGATAACAGCAGTAATCTGATTATGAGTAATCAGATTAACACAGCTGGATTTCTGTCCAATACTCTGCGTGAACAAGTTAATCTGGTTTAATTTGTTCTTTTATTTCTACGCATGTGTAAAGAAAGTAAACGGTAGCAAACGTTTGCGTCTACATACGAAATGAACTCTGAAAGGAATCTGATGCTGGACTGAAACCTCTAAAAAAGGGTTTATGGGTTATTCTATAACTATGATCTGATTATTAACAGTTACCAGATGTTTATGCCGCTGTCATACTGTGTGTTATTGACTTGTGTTGGTTCTATTTCAGTTCCTTTAACTGTAGAATTCTGATGATTTGAGTGTAAATGGGTCCAAAATTAACATGTATTTAAAAAAAGAGCCAACTTCTTTCTACAGATGCTTTGAATAATTGTGTTTTCTTGCCAAATGTTGGTGCAAATGGCAACTTTTTCCCACTACGCTGCAGTTTAGCGAGCCGTCCAAGCCTGTTTCACCTGCATAAGCTGAATCTAAATAAACATCTAAGCCATGGTTTCTCTCCTACGCTGATCCATCATCAGTCAAACCTCGACATGGGCTTTTCTTCCAGGTTGTGCACTGTGAGCCTCTGCTGCACCGCCTTTGTCTGGCTAACCCCCCCCACCCGCACACACACCCTCAGACCCCTCCCTATTCGTCCTCGTGCTCGAAGAACTCATGGCAAGAGATGGTTACTGAGGAGATGAATGTCATGAACTCCTGGAAGTCGCACTCGGCGTCGCCATCGGAGTCCAGACTCTCCATCAGGCTGTCCATCGTGGCCTGGTCTTTCACATGCTGGGGGGGTGGGGGGGTCAGATGAGGACAGCAAATTAAATGTGTTTAATATTCACACTGGCATTTGAAGTCTTTGTGAGTTCAGACACTTGTTCTGAAATATAGAAGACCACAGCTGCTGCAGCCGTGAACAGACCCAACTGTGGAAGAACTGAACTATTTCCTCCAGTTTTTGGTTCAAAGAGCATGAACGCTACATGAACTACAATATTAAATCCTCTAAAGACCCAGAAATGCATCTTTGGATTCCATAAGGGAGAAGAATTTCACAGCTTTACTTTAAAAAATAAAAAATATACTAATATACCAATATACCTAGTAAAACTGGGCCTTAAAACAGCATATTAGGGCCACATAAGAGAATAAAAATACTTGTCACTTCGAGAATAAAGTCGTACTTTTACAAGATTAGTCGTAATATTTAGAAAATTCGGCAGCTTCCTGCTTTACAACAAATGCAACAAAAAAAAGCTGCAACAAATCAGTTCGATTCTTCCAACGAAACAAACCTAAACCTGTGCAAACGCGCTTCAAAGTCCTTCGACTGATGATCATGTGGATGGTGGGCGGGGCTAAGGCTCAGTATTTGGCTGTGCATAAACCTGAAATGAAAGTAGAACTTCACAAAATGTTCCAAGTTCTCCATGATGTGATGAGTGGGTACGACTTTATTCTCATTATACGACGACTTTATTCTCATTATACGACTACTTTATTCTCATTATACGACGACTTTATTCTCATAGTGAGAAACGTTTTTATTTTCTCATCGTGGCCCTAATACACCGTCGTACGCCCTCAAGAGGATGTGTATGTGTTTTTTTGTTTTTGTTTTTGTTTTTTTTATGGTAGAATAGGCATGAAAATGAAAATAGAACACACACACACACAACCTCTTGCACTAAATTAGTTAAAACACAAGAACGAGATGAATAAAAAGAAAAAAACACAAAGTTGTCATATTATGCCGTTTCCAGTCACGACTATTTAATGTAAAAATAAAAATCTGTCCTGGGTCTCGGGTGGATTTATAGGAAATAACTTGATAAATGAGTCATTCCAATACTTATATTCAACTAGTCACATGTTCGACACATGTTAATGCTCAGTAGGACACATATATGGTGCTTTCATCCATTTTCAGTGTACATATATGCAGCTAAAATAGTTTTGTTTTTTGTTAAACATTTTAACTCTTTCATGCATGATGTTCACATTAGTGGACACACAGTTTAACTCACTTTCCAAATTGTTATAGAGGTAATATTCTCCAAACCACATGGGGGCAGTGTCTGTAGACCCAGAGCAATACAATGGAAGAACTATGATGTTAGTTTCAGACTGGTGACTGCTCTGTGATCTCCTTAAGTTAACCTCCTAAGACCCAGCTATGTTTGTGGCCTTATGAAGAAAAAAATAAACCAAAAAAACTGTCCGTCACATTAAAAAAAAACTTTAAAAAAATGGTTGCAGTATGATGTTTCTAATATAGGCAATTATTTAATTTAAAAAAGCCTAAAGTTGTACTTTCCTGGGTCTCAGGAGGTTAAATATCTTCTTAAAAAAAATCTGTTTTAAAAAATTTCAAAATGGATTTCAACTTTACCGTAATTTTGAGTAACAAAATAGATATTAAAAAAACTAGATACTATTTTTTCATAATTCATGCATGAAACATCAATAGAATATTACAGTCAAATGTTTTTTGGGGTTGTGGGGTAGTGAACTAAAGGCCCCTCCCCTGTGGTGCCACCTAAGCTGTTGTCCTAATGGCATTTTTTTTTACCTTTATACTTTTATTGGAGTAAAAAGCTTGAGTTGATACTTGGACTTCAACAGAAACAGAACTCCGTACTTCTACCTGAGGAATATATGCGAATACTTTGGACACCTGGCAGAAAATATAATGCAGTCCATTTTAATAACTTTTTAGCCAAATCTGTCCTTTTCTACCGAAGCGAAAATTAAAGTGGTTCCAGACACAAGCCCCGCCCCTCACACGTATTGCAGCTTATTTTGGCATCGATCCAGCTGATGTCATCATGTCCATGTGTGTGGTGATGTCAGCGTATCATATATATATACCTCTACTTAGAACTTAACACATATATAAAGTCAAACAAAATTGATGTTTTTATAGACATTTGAAATTTTGACCATTATAAGTAAATGGGAGAAATTTTTTTTAAAAATTCATAAAATTTTTAAACTTTGACCTAATTTTCCCAAAATGTAACCATGTGTATTCTGGGTCACTGGCAATTTGTAAACCCAATTTGACATGAATTCAACCAAAAGTTTTGCCGCTGCAGACATTTGAAATTTTGACCTTTTATAAGAAAATGGGACAAATAAAAGATCAAAAAAATTCAAACTTTGACCTACTTTTCCCAACATGTAATGACTTCTATTCTGGCTCACTGGCAATCTATAAACCCAATTTAGTATAAGTTTAACCAATAGTTTGGCTGCTACAGACATTTGAAAATTCACCCATTATAAGTAAATGGGAGGAGTTAAAAATGAATAAATTTAAGCTTTCACCTATTTTTACCAAAATGTAGTCACATATGTTCTGGGTCACTTGCAATCTATAAACTCTATTTAGTATAATTCGTTTTGCTGTTACAGGCATTTGAAAACGATTCATTAACCTTTTCTCACTAAAGCGGCTCGTCATAACATTGGGACTGTGGCGCTTAAAGGGTTAAAGGGTTAACATATCAGCTACCGTCGTGGTCATCAGTATTTCCAAACACATTCTCCTCAGACGTGACTCGTCTTATTTATTTTTCTGTCCCCCCCTCCCTTCTTTCCAAACTGCTCTGAAAACATGTAAACATCTGCGTAACCATGGAGTCGCTGAAACGACACAGTCTCATAATGTCTGAAGCCCATGAACACGTTCTCCTCTGCAGCCTACAGGCAAAGTACGAAGAATTTAAGGGGAACTGAAATGTTGAAGAAAATAAAGTGTAGGACAGACGTTAAAGCGTGTGTATGAGGGGTAGGTCTGTGGAGTGGTCTGGGATTCAACTTCAACATGTCTTCAGTCTGTGCATTTAAAAGGATGTTAAAATCCAGGACAATAACAAAACATAGAACTTTATCTGAATAAGACAATATCCAGTTAGAATATAGAAGAATGCATAAAATAACATATTACAATAAAACACAAGTTAAAAAAGTAAGATTGTGTACCGCCTATTTGTATTGAATGAACACGGACGATCATTATTAGGAAACATGATCACATTTACACACTTACACAGCGAAACTATTCATACCAAACTGGGTTTATAGATTACCAGTGACCCAGAGTAGATCTGATTACATACTTGGGGAAAAAAGGTGAAAATTAAAATTAATGATTTTTTTTTTTTTTTTTTTTTTTTACTCCCATTTACTTAAAATGGGTGAAATTTCAAACACCTGTAGCAGCAAAATTTTTGGTTGAATTTGTACCAAATTGGGTTTATAGATTGCCAATGATCCAGAATAGGGGTCATTACATTTAAGGGAAAAGTAGGTCAAAGTTCACTTTTTTTTGGAATTTTTTTCTTTCTTTCTTTCTTTTTTTTTTTTTTACTCCCATTTACATAAAATAGGCAAAATTTCAAATGTTTGTAGCAGCAAAACTTTTGATTGAATTTATACTAAATTAGGTTTATAGATGCCAGTGATCCAGAATAGATGTCATTACATTTTGGAAAAAGTCGGTCAAAGTTTCAGTTTTTTAGGAATTTTTTTCCCCTTATTTACTTATAATGAGCAAAACTTCACACGTCTATAAAACATCACTTTTGTTTCAATTTGCAACAAACTCAGCACATGTATAGAGATAACTGATATTCTGACATCTGCACACGCATAGACACGATGACATCAGCTGGATCGACGCCAAAATAAGCTACAACACGTGCAAGGGGCGGGGCTTGTTGACCCTGGAACCACTCATTATTAATTATTGTATTTTTGTAAATAATTACTGCATATAAATATTCTAGTTTGTATTTAAGGTTGATTATGTAAATGTGATTGTGTGTGAGGTGAATGGTTGTATGGATGTCGTGTGATATCGTAAAAATCTTTTTAAAAAAGTGTGTTAAAGCAAAGGAAGTTGAATCACTTTAGTTTGTAAAAAGGGGGCGGAGCCTATACGTTTGTTTGTTTGTGTTGGATTGTTCTTTGTCACCTGATTTTATTCGCTCAAAATAAAACTAAACTAAGTGTAATCTTTCTCTCCTCAGATGAAGGTCTTTATTTGTGCTTTGTCCCCTTGTGTTTGCGTCTCACCGCCATCAGGTCCGGCAGCTCGTCGTGAAGCAGATCCTTCAGTTCGCTCTTCTTCAGTTTGTGTTTGTCTCCTTCCCTTTCCGAGTATTTCTGAAACACGGCGATGATGGTGGCCATGGAAGTCTCCAGGTCGGTCATGGTTACGTGCTTTATCACCTTTTCAGGGGAAAATAAACCTGTTTTTTATAGAGTTTCCAGAATTTTTTTTTTTTTTTAACCTTTTCATGTATAAATTATTGCAAAACAGTGAAAATCAGTAGTTTAACAGTAAATATTACATGTTCATAAACAGTGGATTTATGCATGTTTAAGGCTGGTCAGTATCCACATTAAAGGCTGGATTATGTATTAACCCTTAAAGAGCCAAAAACCAAAGTCCTCAACTGATTTTAACAATTTAATAACTTCTGATCCACTTATCTTAATAATGCATGTAAATAATTGGTGCAAAATACAGTTATTTATCTTCTCATGCTCATCAGATATGACCCATTTGTACATTCAGAGGTTCTGTAGTTACCGTGGAAACATTGCCATCTTCTACAACATTGACACATCAGTAAAACCCACGGAGTTGGATCAATGGCAGCAGATGAACACGGCGAGGTTACGTTCAATTTATGATAAATTTCGTGTAAAAAGCCGCGTTTTCGTCATTTTTCTGTTTCTGATATTATGACAGTTAACTTTAATCGCAGCTTTTATGAACATCTACGCAATCACTGAATTAAATATGTAAAAATACCTGATTTTTAATTGAACAAATGCAAAAGACAGAGGGTAACATTATTTAAAAAATGGGGATAAATCAGTTAAAGGTTAAATATGGAGAAAAATCCATTTGGGAACTGCCGCAAGCTTAGCACTGGGTCTTTAAGGGTTAAATAAACAGAAACAATTATAAAGTAATCCATGTGTTAATGAAGGTTTTACAGAGCTGAACACTACTATTAACACTATTAATTTGGGCTAATTATTGTAATATTGTAGTTTTAGTTGAAGCTTGACTAACTCTGTAACAGGCATGAAAGGGTTAAAAAGACAAATTCATAACAGGATTCAATGAATTTCATGTTTAAAAGTGAAAATATTCCTAAAAAGTCACATAAGTTTTTACTTAAAGACCTTTCTTATGTTGCACAGACTGTTTTACCGTGTTCTACCCTCTGAGTCTAAACTATTCCTCATATTTTGGCCGTTTTATCATGCGTTCCTCCGTCTGTCGTCGCTTTCAGATGATAATGTCTTACCTCCGACTGAGTCCAGGCACAAATACTTGGTGTTGAATCCAGAGAGTGTAGGCAGTGGATGGACGGCAACTTTTATACTGAGACAGATATGGGAGGGGGGAGGGGGGTGGAGCGCTGAGGTCAGCCAGCCTGTCAATCAAACTGCTGACCAATGGCGTCTGTCCACCTCCTCTCACTCCACTGCAGTTTTGCTCTAAACCAGCAACAATTCCCAACTCTGACAAACCTCCCTGTAGCTGCAAACGTCAAATAAGTGTCAGTCAGGCCTGCGGTGTCGGCTTTAACCCTTTAACGCCTGAATCGATTTCCAATTGTGGGGGGAAAAAAAATTAGATTAACATTTTTTCTTTCAAGTAGATAGTATTTTGGTGTTTTTTTAATGGATTTTATGATTGCTGTTTTGCTTTGTTTCTGTTTTTATTGTTACTATGTTTTAATATTGTCTGTAAAGTGTCCTTGAGTGACCTGAAAGGTGCTTTTAAATTTTAAAAATGTATTATTGTTGCATTTTGGAGTGGTTGTGGTGGTGGTGGTGGTGGTGGTGGGGGGGGGGGTTGATGCGAATTCGTGACAGACGGCGTTAAGGGGTTAACCCTTTCATGCATGAATCGTGTGTACCTTAATCAAGATTTTTTAAAGTGTTTTTATTCCTCTTTAGGCATGAAAAAAACCCAATGTGATGGGAAAATTTTTTTATGAACCTATTTTTCATGGAGTAACAAAACTGTCCACTCAGATGGACACTGCATTTTATTTTTGAAACAAGCTAACATGCATTTACTGACACAGTCTGACGACTATGAAATAAAAACATTTTGACCCTTTCATGCATAAACTATGAAAACCTTAGACAAGATTTTTTCCTGAGTGTTTTTATTCCTTTTTAGGAACGAAAAAGTAACGCAACTGAATGTTTGTAAAGAACCTAGATTGGTGTCTTTGCTTTAACAGAAAAAAAAATATTTTCAATAAAAAGACATTTTTCAATCGAAGAAAAAAGGTTTGAATGAAAAAAGTAAGATCCAAAAAATTACATTTGAAGACTTTTTTCTTTCATTTGTTTTATTGAAAATACGGTTTTGTTAAAGCAATAAAGAAAAATATCTATCATCTTTTATGTGGACTTCAGAAAACTTCCTTTCCTTTTGACATTATTTAATTTTTGAAGCAAAAACATGCAACATCAGAAAGTGATAAAGTGTGAAAACTATGAAATAAAAACATTTTAATGCACCTAATCTAATGTGTTCTCACATTTTATCATATTCCCAATTTTTAGCAATTGATTTCCACTCAAACATGTCAGTGTAGATCAGGTTTACACAGAACAGCAAAGTTACGGTACTGGTATGAACGTCAGTGTATTATGGGATGGTGCATAAGCCTCCACTGTGTTGACTGATAGGAAATGAAAACGATAAAATCCATAACTAGAAAAGTACTCAGACCTCCACCAAGATAGTGTTTGTATTTTTTTTAAGGTAGTGTTTGTACTTTCCTCCACTAGATGGTGCTGAATGACCTCATAGCCAACTCTGGTCCACCATGCCCTATCACAGTGATAAAGAATCACTTAAAAAAAATTCCTGGATCCAGACGGTGATCCGGATCATCTCTTCCCTGACCCAGAGCGGACATATCCTGAAAATTTCATCAAAATCCATCCATAACTTTGACTTATCTTGCAAACAGACAGACAAACCAACGCCGATGAAAACATAACCTCCCTGGTGGCGGTAAATATAGAAGAGCACAGCTTTGAACAGATGTGACCGCTGTGCCTGAAAGGGTTAAACAAGCGTCACTGAAAACCCAAAAAGTCAGAAGGTTCATGAGGCCTCATAAGTGAGTTTTTGTCCTTGTACGTCCACAGACACAGACCGAGCTCATCAGCTTTGAGGAGGACGTCTGAGAACATCCTGAGCGTTCAGGGGTCATGGTGGAATGGACCAGAACGTAGAAGACGAGGCACAGACCCTGAAGTATTTACATGGAGCATGGACAGGATGAGTAGATTAACATGTTTTTGACATTTTAGATCAGTAGATGGTTTGGGTTTTTATGGGTTAAAAACACCAAAAATTAAATATTGTCCATTCATTCATTCATTCATCTTCTATCCCCGCTTAATCCTCATTAGGGTCACGGGGGTCGCATGGAGCCTATCCCAGC
>JAQQZY010000013.1:18668340-18679440 GCA_030068375.1 Ostorhinchus rueppellii | reverse complement strand
ACCCCTGAACACTGTCATAATTATTATACTGTAACGGATGGAATCTTTAAAGGTTATGGTTTGTCAGAGTTTAGTGTTCTGTTAGTTGGGTTATCTTATTGTGAAGGACTGGGAGAAATGGGGTTTTTTGTTTGTAAAATTGCTGGAATTCTCCTTTAAGTGTACAGTTTATTTCCTTTATTTCATTTTAGTTTAATTAAATTAGTCGTGTGAAGGGAACTCGCAAAGTACGAATTTCATTGCTCAGTCCTGCTGTGTATATGACAATAAACTTCTTGAATCTTGGTAAAATCTTCAGTGTATAGTTTGCATTTTAACAAATTCATCCAATTGGAGGGATCGGACCCTTTCTTCACTGATTTGTAAAATTATGCTGGTATTAAAGGAAAAAACCTAGCATATGAGCATATAAATGTGATTTTGAGCCAGTTTTGTCCACAATCACAACATTCCAAGAGAGTCTTTTCAAGTTCATGTGCTATAAACGAGTCTCTGAGCCTGTGTGGTTTGGTCGGTGGTCCGTTCAGGGGGAGATGACAAAATATTTGAGAAATCCTTATTGAAAAGAACATGTTGAAGGTGACTTCTGTCTGCTGGCTGGACATGGAATCCCTTCACTTCGGCTTAAGCCTCCTCTCAGATATCCATCACATCCCCCTCGGCCCCTGACAGTGTTGAATGAGGGGGCTGGAGGAGATGTGGGGAAGGGGGGGTCACATAAATCACACTTTTCTTTTTAATGTGAGACTTCTGGAGGATTCATCATGCAGTCTGTACACAAAGGAAGAGGCGGAGACGTTCTCTGAAATCCTCAGGTTCCAGGATGTGATTGAATTGTGCAACATAAAAACATGAACCTATGACCTTTAGGTAGATAAATGTCTGTAGACTTCTGTCCAAATTAACTCAAGTGGCAATAAAAAGATCATTTTCCTGACAGATATCTCTACTGTAATTATACTTAGGAAGCAAAATTAAGTCCTACATTACAAACCTGGAGCCTTTACCACCTAAAACCCACCTAAAGACCCAACAAGACGGATGCAACAAGAAAACAATGTCAAAGATGTAATAAAATCAAAATCAGGTGACATGATATTATCCTGCTATTAATGACTGAAGGTCTATCATCCATCAAAGTGCATTCAATTCAAAAATTGTTGGAATTATGACAATTAAATTTTGGTTTGTCAAATTTACTCCCAAGAAGATGGAAATGTATGTTTTAGGACTGGAGTTGAAAGGATTTAGGAAGGGATGGATGGATGGATGGATGGATGGATGGATGGATGGATGGATGGATGGATGGATGGATGGAGTAGATGGACAGACGGATGGATTAATCATTGGAATTGATGGATGAATACATTTAAATGAAGTTGACATGGCTCTTCAAACACAGCTACACACATGTTCGAATGTAAAACGAGTTGAAATCACTCACCAGTGTTTACTGTAAGTGTGTGACTACCACGTTTTGATCACTTCTACGGTGAAAATACTTATAAAAACTTTCCAGCTTAGAACTGTAAAGTCCTTTTCATCTGAAAGGGTTCCTCAGATTGACCAAATGCATCCATGCGTGCAGTTGATCCTCCCGGTGGCTGGTCCCTGCCCGTCTCCGTCTGCTGTCGGTGGCTTTAATGAGCTGCTGTGTCGGCCTTTGTGCTGCCGCTGAAACTCCCTTAGGCATGTCTGAGAGCAGAACTGAAAGGCTCTACTCGTCCTTCTAGCTGCAGCGTGTCAGCTCTTTTTGCGCTGCTCATTCCTGCTTCTTCGCTGTAACTGAAGTGTTGTGGTTCATTGAGGTGATTCATCTTCAGACACCGGCCCCTCCTCCACCTAAACTCAGGCTGACAGCTGACTCAAACATGGTTCAGTACTGCTGTCACAGCCTTGTGGGTCGGTACCCACAAGACCACGAAGACCATGGAGGTGAATATGAGACCCAGAAGACTAATGAAATTCATATTAACTAAAACATATGGCATTATAATAGAATATAAGGTCATTTAACCCTCAGGGGTCCACGGTCACGGCCCTGTGACTGAATCACATGACATTTTCAACAGGTCGTAGTGTTGGAAGTCACTGGGGACAACTGCATTCGAAAGTCTCACTTTTTATTTGATGTTGACCAGTGGCGGATGCTGGTCTTTCAAAGAGGGGAACTTGGCTAACTAGCTTGCTAGCTAGCTAGTTTACTTTGACCTAGCCAACAGTCTGACTGAACTAACGAAACAATATTAAACTGAAACAAGGAAATGCATGTGTTTTATTTACAATGTAAGAAATGAACAAGTAATTACATCGAAAATGCCAACAAATGGGTCACAGTTTGTCTTGGTTCAGAGTTCGCTTGTAAAATCTGCAATAGGACTGATAGTCTGAGCATTAAGTGACAGTGTAGATCTGAAAATACCTGTCAATCAAAACAGGATTCATCCTTTCAACTGGTCCTCCAATCCTCATGCAGAAGCACAGCGTTCAGGTTGGGCATCTGGGGCGGGACAAAATCATGGCATTTATCCAATCACGCTCGAGTTTGGAGTCGATGAACCAAAGTGTCCCATTGAAGGGCATGGACACTCAGCTTGTATGGACAAACGCTCTGGTTCATATCACAGTAGAGACACGAGAGGGCAACAATGCATGAGCTGCTGACCACCAGCCACTATTAAACCAGAGAAGAAGAAGTAGTTCTATGGACAAATGCACTGACAACGGAAATGGAGCTATGGGAATGGATGAGAAGTAACAACATGGACTCAGTCCATTTGTAGGAGCTGATTCTGCACACTCGTTTTCCAGATGCACGTATTTGAACGCTTTTGTAGTCAATGAAATGTTAACACAACTGAACATATTTGACCATTTATATATGACAGTACGAAATCAGAGGAAACAAATGTGAGTAAAAGTATAAAAATGAGGTGGGGCTGTTGGATTTCTTACCTTCGTCATTTTTTATCCTTTTTCAAAATGGAAAAAAATTGGCCGAATGCAGATTCTAATCCACAGACAGCTTTAGTATTACAGGTAAGGGTGAGGATGACCCCCCACCTGAACCGGCTGAGGAAACCGGGAGGACCAGGGGGTGTGGAGGTGGGAAGTTGAGAAAACCAGAAAAAATGTAAAAAATGCTTTTATGTCAAATATTTGAGTATACTTTTGATTTATTACAATTTTGATTTTATATGCCTAATATTTGGAAGCAATATTCACTTTTAAAGTCTCTGAAAAGGTTTGTTAAACATCTTTATGTTATTTATGCAATAAATTATATAAATTTTTCAACTCATTGCTAGGTCTCGAGGATACACAAATAGTGTTTGTTTTTTTAACTCAGTTTTCATTTTTACAATTCAACTTTTTAGGCTAAAAATTCAAATTTTTGATGAAAAAACCCCCCAGAAAGTATTATTTTATGGTGAAAATATAAGACATGCTACAAATATTTCTGTTTTTTATGTTAAAAAAAAAAAAAAAAAGAACTTGGTTAGCTCATTAGCTAATGTTTGCTACTTTTAGTTTACTAGCTAAGACTAGCATCCTAGCTAATTCCATTGACTTATCCAGAAGGAACACATGCTCATGGATGAAGTCCTACCTTATGGATTTATTTTTTGTTACTTTATTTGATGTAATAGAATTATTTTCATAATATTGCTTAATTTACACACAAAGAACATATGAATTGGGTCGTGGTATATACTAGTGGAAAAAAGTTTTCAAACACCCTTAAATTTTTACACAGTCCCCAATATTATCATAAAATATGTGCGAAAAGGGGTGTGGCTGCATCAGACACAAATAAATTTTTTTTTTAAATTGTTAATAAGAAATAATGAGCAAACTAATAAGTAAGAATAATGACTTTAATCTCAAATTGTTGACGTTTTCTCACAATGTTTCCCAAGCTTCAAACTTCATATTGTCATTTCCAACACTACTGTGCTAAGTGGCAGTTTTCAGATAAATTTACAGCAGCAAAGACTTGGGGGGAACTTTACTAATGTTTGTTATAAATGACCATGCAAACCCTCATTTGGCCATAAAAAAGTACAGTCAAGATTTACAAGGGGTGTAAAGTTGGTGCTAGAAAGACATGGGCTCTGTTATTTTGGCCTCAGGACTAATTGTTTATGTCTTTATAATGTGGTAGTCCATTAGTCGCTAATTGTGCCATTATTTAATACAAAAAAAAAGCACATTTAACCCTATTTATGCCATACTGTGTACAGTAATTGCATACAGAGGAGGTGCAGCATGTGACAGAACAAACAGGTTTTTAGGATACAGTGGTGGAAAAACAGTCATGTTCATCATATGTGTTTATAATATATAATATTAAGAATCACTCTTGAGTCACTGAACTGTCAAGTATTGTTCCGTTCTCCAAACCCACACACTCCTTCTGCACATGCTCAGTTCCATCAAAGTCAAAACTGGATGTTTTAACAAAATAATAATATACATCCAACACATATGTCAAAACTGTCAATGATTTTGTTTGGGTATTTTTCTTTTTCCTTTTTTTCCTCTCTCGCTTTTTTTTTGTGTGTGTGTCTGTTTGGTGCCACACCTTTTGAAACTCAATAAATATTTTGCTCCAAAATGTATAACCCATAAAAACAAAAACAGCCACTGGCAATAAAAAGCATCTGCTGATCTAAAGTGTTGATCCATGAATCCTATCAAACCATATAAATAACTGGTGTAAAATGAAGTTTGTCATGTTTTCATGGTCATCAAATATGACCCATTTGGACGTTCAGAGGCTCTATAGTTACCATGGAAACACCGTCATCTTCTAAAACATTAATTCACCAGTAAAACCCATTGAGTTTGATAAATGACTGTGGGTGAATACATTTGTTTTATGTTCAGTTAATGGTAGATTTCCCTATAAAGTGACTTTTTCTTCAGTTTTCTTTATTTCAGACATAATAACCTTCAACTTTATTCATAGCTTTTAGAAACATCTATTTTATAAGTGAATTAAATACAGGAAAATACCTGATTTATACTGGAAAAACTACAAAATGTAGAGAATAATATTGTAATAAATGGTGATGAAAACACTTCAGAAAGGTTAAATAGGGAGAAAAATTGCCCTCAGTGTCACAAAAGTAGCTCTGGGTCTTTCAAGGTTACGTCATTTATACCTGTAGGTGGATTTGTTTTGCAGATGGTGTTTGCCTTGACATAAAAACAAGACGACAAAATACACATTGAACCTGTTCGGCAGTTACTTGGTTGAGATTCAAGACATAAAAAAAGCACAGTACTCCACCAGTCATCAGTATGGCAGCATGGATAAGCAAAAAGATAAAATAAAATAAATAAGATTAAATAAATAGAAACAAGATGCGATAAAAAAAACAACAACAACAATAAAACCTCATAAGATAAAAACAGCCTCTGGGATAAAAAAATAAACAGGATAAAAAACATAGTATTTATAAATTAGAGTCACAACAATAATAAATAGAACAAGAAAATAGGATAAACAACTAAATAAGTGACTAGAGTGCAATGTCACTATTTCTTATTGAGCTCAGTGATGGTGACAGGAACAAAACTGTTTTTAGAACGCATCTTGGGACTAAAAACCTCCGTCTAGAAGAGAGGAGCTGAAATTCACCCTGTAAAGGATGGGAGTCGTTATTAAGAACCGATGAAGCCATACCTGTTTAATGTACTGGGAGGCGGGACAAAACAGGAACTCACCAATCAGGGGACTGGACCATCTGTCAACTGAGGTCTGAGCGAACCACGTCACCAGGCAAAAAGAAGAAACAGACTCAAAAAAAGAATGGAATAAACGGCTCATTCTAAGGTGATGAAAGCACGATTCTGATTTTACTGCAATTATACAAGAATGAAAACACAACTATGAACCTATGAAAAAATGGGGGGTCGTCTTATAATCGGGGTCATCTTGTATTTGGACCAATACGGTAATTAGATTAATCAGAAAAGAAATGACCAAAGTACTGGTTTGTTGATGTTTTCAAGCTATATGATAAAGTGTTATTATACATATACATTGGTTTATGTACATTTATAGATTTATAAATGTTCCACTAGATAGAACCTGTAAAGTGAATGCATTGTCGTGTGCAGACAGTGTTTTTAAGTCGATCTGGTAACTCTGACACAAATATTCCTTGGGAGTTAAACCCATTCTGTCATTAATTCTGGATTTTCACATTTTGACCCAAGACTATTGTACCTTGGAAACTTCAGCCAACCAGCACTTTTGACTTGCTTTTTCTTTATCGGTGGCTCATGTGCTTTTTATTCTGGAAGCATCTTACTTGTAGACCAGTGTTGTCTTTCTGAGGCGTTGTTAGCTCCACAGTAACTTCCCACTCTGCAGTGACAGCAGCTTTATACTGCAGAGAGGACAGATCCATGAGTGGGTTTGTTTTCACAGTCGGATGAAAAAGAGGCTCTGTTAGTTTCATGAAAGCTGCATTTTATGGAAACTTCCAAGACGCCTCCAAGACATGATTTAATGTGTTCCTATAAATGTGTCATGTGAGGTCAAATTTGGAATCAGTCTGGAACTAAGTGATGCATAAATCAAACTCATATCAGTTTTCCTTTCTCTTCCAAGTCAACATCAAAAAATCTCCCAGGTAACCATCCACTGAATGTCAGATGATATGCTGAAATGCGTGTGGACCACATGAGGTGACTGATCCTGATGTAGTTATATTTGAATCAGGGGATCCATGTGTGGACCAGAGCTGATACATTAGTATCACTTCTGTGGGCCCATCACAGAATTTTCAGCAATTCCGTGATACCGCCACAGATTTCGAGGTCGGGGTCCGTGGTCATTACATGGAATTCTGTGAGACCAGTTTGATGGAAGTGATGACAGAGGAGCTGACCTGAGGTGAGGCGCTCGTCATTTTGGCAGATTGTGGAAATGAAGTCTTCAAAAATAGATGCAGCTGGGGTTTTTTGTCCCAGAGTGCCAGCCGTTTAGTATGATCAACACCGGAACAGAGAAGGAACGCCAAAGGAAGTGTGAGCTTAATTATGGTATTTTTAGTGATCCGCTGTTCTTATTGAACGTTTGTTTTCAATTGGATGATTGTTCTTATTTGGATGTTGATTTTATTGATGCCTGTTCTTATTGGATATATGATTTTATTGAATGTTTTACTACAGAGGATGTCTTATTTATTGCTATGCACCTTATCTTGTGACACTGTTGTGGATAAGCTCCACCCACTTTCCTTGTACGGTTATGTGCAATGGCTAATAATAATAATAATAATAATAATAATAATAATAATAATAATAATAATAATAATAATAATAATAGATTAGATTTTTATAGCCCTTTTCAAGTCACCCAACGTGCTTTACATTTTTGATCCATTATTCTTTCACTCTCACATTCTCCCTCTGGCGGTGGTAAACTACATTTGTATCCACAGCTGCCCTGGGGCAGACTGACAGAAGTGTGGCTGCCATTTCGCACCTGCAGCCCCTCCGACCACCACCAAACATTCATACACCAGTGTGAGTGGCACACTGGGGGGGGCATAGTGTAAGGAAACATAGTGAAAGGAAAACTAACATAAAGCTTAACCCTTTCATGGACAGTGGTCACTACATTGGACAGCTGTGCTCTTGTACATTCATGGGTTTGGTTGTTTTAGTTTCATACCAGCTGACACATACACTGTAATTAATAACATTACTGTAACTTTGCTGTTCTTGATAAACCTGATCTAACATTTTTGAGTGTAAAGCAATTGCTTGTTATTGTTATTTGACTGTAATTGAAAAAAAAGGGTTGGTTTTTGGCATATCATCATCATGAACGGAGTAAAGACTAGTATTAGACTGTGTTAAAATATGAGAACATCAGGTTAGCAATGTTAAAATGTTGGTATTTCATAGTTTTCACACAGTTTATCAGTAAATACATGTTTGTTTGCTTCAAAAAATTAAATGCATGGTGTCCAGCTTTGCAGAAATTTTTGAAATTCCATGAAATATAGCTTCATAAAAAAATGTTTGATTGCATTTTTTTTTCATGTCTAAAGAGGAATAAAAACAGGAAAAAAAATCTTAAGACTCTCATAACTCATGTGTGAAAGGATTAACTTTTTCACATCCAACTTCCAGCTTCTCTGCCTCTTTTACTGCAGAGCTTACACAAAATTTTAACTTCTAACCAATATCCACTGGGGGCCCCGGAAATACTGGGCCCCTGAATTTGTCACGTTAACCCCCCCTTTAAGGGGCCCCATAGAGAGTTACACACTGTACCTTTAATGAAAAAATAAATATGCGTGCGATGAAAACCAGATTTTTCTATTAATTTACTTTCCAAAACTCCATAATCGATCAAATGTTTTCAATATGAGACAAAACTGACATTTTCTTTTTTAAAAATATGGTCTTATTTAAGCTTTTTCAATCTCCCAAACCAAACATATACTTGTAACAAATACAGACAAACCAAAACACCCATCACAAAATCTACTTAAAACAAACAAAAGACCATGGCACCCCACCACCCCAGGAAAAAAAAAACAACAGCAAAAAAAAAACACATACACATACCCACACCCATGCTCAACCTCCACTGTCTCGTACCTGGAAACTTCTCCTACACGTTAGCAATTTTTCTAACACTTTCCCCCATACAATTTCAAATTGGGTTAATTTGTTCTTTTCAGTGGCTTTTGCCTTTTCTATGTTCAAATAACACAACTCTCATTTCCAGTATTGCAGTGAAGGTGCATAAGTAGATTTCCTGTGCTCAACTATCAAGTTTTTCCAATATAATTGATAAAGAAAAAAAAAATCCATCTATGTGGATACTTCACCATATCTTGTAACATATCTTGAAATGCACAAAGTGATAAATTGAAATTAAATTTCATACCGTTGCTTCGGACAACCAATGATCTATATTTACCCAAATCTAATAAGCTACGTGTATTATTACGACTGTAGATGAAAATAGGTAGAATTAATAGGTTTTCTGATGTTAACAGTGTCCAACCCAGGCTGGCAGTAGAGTGCAGGTCATTAGTGCAGGAACATTTACCCTTCAACTCCACTCAACTTTATAGAGTCAGTTCAACAAGCAGCAGCTGTACACACAGTACACAGACTGAGCTAGTGGTTGTGAATGGACTAAGGCTACGGGGGTTCATTCATTTATCGACATATTTACTGCATTAGTGCATGATCACCCTACACCGTTTACATGTATTATTTATATCCTCATGAGACCCAGGAAATTAAAAGTATGAGCTTTATGTAAAATAATTGCTATGATTGGAAACAACATAATGCAACAGTGTTTTTTCCAATACATGATTTATTTATATATATTTTTTGTGGGATGTCCTTCGCAGTGGACAAAAATGCAATGCTGGTCTCAAGAGGATAACAATCTGAGTCTCTTTCATGGGATCAAATGTAATGTACAGTATATGTCTAATTACAGAGCTGAATTTTCATCATAAACAACATTTACAGGTTCATTTTTCCACGAACAGTGTGAAAGATAAGTTCAATTTTAACAATATGCTGCCTCAGTTTATCTGTTACACATGCACTTACAGATCACAGTAGATCTACAAATACACAAAATATTTAGTAACAGGCAGAATAATAGTAGAATTATACTTCTCTATACATCTAATCTTCATATTCGCTGTGGTTATTCACATTTTTTTGTGAAAGGACACTTTGTAAATACTTTTTTTTTTACTCTAAAGCAAAGAGTAAAATTTTAAGTTGTCATTATCGGTTATTATGATAGTGTTTTTCTTAATCTACCCTGTACATATCCTATATTACTTATTTGTTGCTCATGTCTCTCATCTGTAGTACAGTTAGTTTTTTTGTATATTTCAGTAGTTCTATTAGTACTTTTATGACATTATTCTCATAATATTATGGCTTTATTCTCAAAATATGACGACTTAAATCTCATACAAGTGTGACATTTTCTTTAAAATATCAGTTTTTTAAAACTATGACTTTACTCTCATAATATTATGGCTTTATTCTCAGGTTTTATATCAAGATTTTACAACTTTATTCTCATAGTGACAAGTGTTTGTATTTTCTAATGTGGCCCTAATTCACTGTCATATTCTTTAATCGGTTTTAGTCATATTAAATAATTTTATTCTCAAGCTTTTGCACCTTTTTGTACATTTTTCTTCGGTATTTTGTGTGATATTTTTTATACTGTTCTTTTGGCTATATGGGTTTTTGCTGCTAAATAGAACAGAGCTGTCAAACTGATTTTCATTGTTCCTGTGACATTGACAATAGATCTATTCTATTCGGGATCATATTGGTCTGCATGTGGAACCTAAATAAAAATTATTTTAGCATTTTTTAAATTCTTAATTCTTGCATTTCACACATTCATCACGTGGGCCGGATTTGATCCACTGAGGGCCTGCGAGCCGTATTTTTGACACCTCAGTATGAAGCCTATTGTTGCTACAGTAAGAGAGAGAGAGAGGCCCCGCCCCCTCCCACTACGTCACAGCCCTCATACAGTTGGAGCAGCTCAGTTCTCCGGTGGACTGGAACAGCGACGGACGGAGCCGTTTTTACTCCGAAATAAGCCGAAAACCAACTCACCGAACTGGAATAACTACTATTCCCGTGTGTTTTGGGGTGTTTTTCGGTCTTTTGGTCTTCTTACGTTAAAGGGAAAGTACTGGAAGTCGGATACGGAGGTCGTGTCGGTAGAGGGGACTCTCCATCAGCTCTTCCCCGGCTCTGGGCGGTCGGCTCGCGGCCAACAGGAGGCAGGAGGTCAGTTCACATTACACCTGAAAAGCGCCCTGTGGTCCCACAGTGAGCCAGCAGACACATAAGTACCACTGTGGAGCTGAACTACAGGGTCTGGAATACACCTGGTCCACATCTGCACCACTCTGTATTACCTGTACATACTGAAACTACACACATTCACATCTGGACATAAACTTTATATATTGAGCTGCTGTTTTGTGTGTTTGTTTTCTATTGGCTACGGAAGAGGATTAGGGCCACTGGGTGGGGAAAAAAAAGAAAGAAAAAAGATTA
>JAQQZY010000013.1:18614076-18634471 GCA_030068375.1 Ostorhinchus rueppellii | reverse complement strand
TATATATATATATATATATATAGAGAGAGAGAGAGAGATAGAGAGAGAGAGAGAGAGAGAGAGAGAGAGAGCGAGAGAGAGAGAGAGAGAGAGAGAGAGAGAGTGCTTTCCAAATTTTAAAAATATTTTTAAAAACGGGTTAATATCAGGTAAACAAAATTTGCAATTTGTAATTTCATAAGAACTTTCACAGTAAAATGAATATAAGACGTGAAACACTGATCAACCAAATAATTCAGATCAAGAGGTGTTTTCAATGATTATTTTTTATCGTTTTTGCTCATGTTTTTGGCTATTTTATTAATTTGTGTCCTGTTTGTTACATAAGTTATGGATTTTGTTCATTTTTTTGTTCATTTCATGCTTTACTTTGCTACTTCATTGATCATTTTTGTCAGTTTTGTTGATTTTTGATTGTTTATCATGCTGCTGCTTATTTTATTCATTTAGTGGGATATTGTTTGAAATATTTCAACATAGCATCAGTAACAGTACTGGTATCCAGACAATTATGCCTAATGTCACTAATTTGCATCATAGTTATTGTATGTGATTAACAAATGAACAATATCACAGCCACAATGCAAATAATACTTTTTTTCTATGATTCTAAATAAATTTAGATAGTAAGGGAATATAGTTTTATGGCACTGAATAATGCTAATATTGTTATGATCTTCTTTAAATTAAAAACTCGTATGAAACCTATCTTTTGAGAATTGGTGTTTAAGCCAAATCTATAAAATCTATTTGTACCAATGTTGAAAGTTTCAAATATCAAGCCCTAATCAGGCTTTTTTTTGTTGTTGTTCTTACTCAAAATTCAGTTAAATCTGTGTCAACCTCATTGCGTTTTCGATCCCTTCTCTCATAAATCCTCCTTCTCAAATGATATTTTCCTTGTTCTTGTAAATAAATTTAGGCAGTAAGGGGATAACACTTTCTCTCTCTGGAATTTCAATGTGTTGTTTTAATTTTGTGCTTTTCATCTTTTGCTGTTAAATTATGTAGCTTGTGCTGAAACACTATTATTCCTTCTTTGGCTTTTTTCACTCTACTGGTTGCAGTTCGTTACAGCTTTGTTGACATGCTCCATATACACTAATGAGCCCAGACAGAAATAGTACATTATGCAGTTGATAATGCTGCTCACCACTCACATGTATGTTGTGATCTAAAAAGCTCTGCTTAGAATGATATTTGGGGTGATTTTTTGTGTTTTCTTTTTATTCATCTGAGATTCAGTGATTAAAACGGTTTAATATTTCTTTTCTTGAGCATTGAATCATTTAGGCACTGGATTCCATGTTTTATTTTAACCTATAAAGACCCAGTGCTACTTTTGTGGCAGTTCTAAAATAGTTTTCTCTATATATTCAACATTTCTTAAGGGATTTATCACCATTTATTATCATATTATCCTCTGTATTTTCAATGTAAACCCTGTATTTTCATATATTTAATTCACTGATCATGTAGATGCTCATAAAAGCTCATATTAAAGTTGAGGGTTAAAATTTCAGAAACAGAGAAAACTGAAGAAAAAGTGACCATTTCAGACAAGATATCAACTACCGAATATAAAACAAGCGGGTTTTACTGGTGAATCAATGTTTTTGAAGATGATAGTGTTTCCACGGGAACTACGGACTCTCTGAATGTCCAAATGGGTCATATTTGATGTCCGTGAAAAGGTGAAAAACTGTATTTCACACCAATTATTTACATGGACTTATAGAATTAACAGATCAACAGGTTAGTAGATGCATTTGTTCAGTGGCGGTTGTTGAGGTCCTTGAGTTAAATGGTTTCAGTCCTATCTTGAAGAGAGTGCGTACCTTGTTGAAATTCTGACCTTGATATGTGGAGTGCCCCAGGGGTCTATTTTGGGACCTCCTTTGTTCAACCTTTATGTGACTCCTATGTGTATCTTAACATAATGATTAACATCTTGTATCTGATGACCATGCAAAAAACAAAAAAAAAAAAACATTTTACACCAATTATTTACATGTATTGGTAAGATTAATGGATCAACAGGTATTAAGCCATTTATATCTGTAGATGCTTCTAATTTCTAGTGACTGTTTGGGTCTTTATGGGTTAAAGGGCTCATATTTTGCTAAACCCACTTTTATTAGTCTTTAGTACATTTATTTGTGTGTTTGGGGACTATAACAGTTCATAAAGTTTGAAATTGAACCCTCCAGGTGCTGCAAAACTATCTTTATATTAATTTTGGCAAAAATCGAGTGGATTTCTACAACCTGTTTTAATTCCTACCCAATTTGTTATGTTTTATAAGTAGTTACATCATGGCATTTGCACATATAAGGTCAATACTTCTCATGAACATTTCTCAGAGTATAGAGAAACAGAAAATAGTAGCAACAATCTGGACGGGGTGGGGTGTGAAGTGGCTAATTTGCATTTAAAGGGCCAGCACTCAAAATGACCTTTCTGGCGTTATTAGTCAGAAATAGGTTTGAAGATGGACCTGTGGAGTTAAATTAATGAAGAATTCAGACCCAAGCAGAGCATTTACAGTGTATGTAGACCACAGGGAAATGTCTGAAAATGCATAATTCCATAATTCAATCCAAAATATGACCCCTTTAAGCATCATCGGATCATTCCTTGCACTCATCATCCAGATATTCAGTATAGAATCTAAAATAATGTGGCTCATCAAACCTATTTGTTGATTATCCATCTGCCAGAGGTGGAACGAAATGTACAGGGAGGAAAGCTAGTTTGTATTTTCTGCAAAAGTACATCTGCTGAAGTCCCTACAAAAGAAAACACAAGACATGGCCAAAACTTGCCATTTTCAGAGGATACTGTCAGCTCAGATTTAGTTATAGCTCTGTCATGTTGTGAGGGCGGAAATATGGAAACAGTGCCTCGTAGAATAAAAATTGAAATAGTAGATTTATGAGCCACACAAACAGACCAGTCACCATTACCCACAGATCCATCTATGTTGCCATGGCAATGCTATGTGATGCTGGTATCAATATTGACATTCTATACATCCATGTAGCTAGAAGGACATCAGCTAAAATACAAAGAAATCCAGAACACAACTCAAACAACAAGCACTTAAATGGACAGACATGTAAAGCAGTCTGAGACCAGCGTATGTCATGAATAATTGAATAAAACAACAGACCGATGAGAGAAACTGTTCAGCGCTAAGCTAACACTAAGCAGATCCGACAGTACAAGGATTATTTCTACTCATAAAACTCACTGAACGACAAAGAAGAACAAAAATGAATTGTTGCTTTCTGAAGATTATGAATTTTTCTGATCATGATTTGGATGATGTTTCTACTATCAGTTAATCCAGTGTTTTGTGTGACATTAAAAGCATTCCAACTGGAAACAAATAGCCCAGGGTTTAACAGGTTTTCGTGTGTTTTTGTCTCTTGCAGTGCCTTCTCCCAGTGCCTTGCGGCTGGATACATCCTCCTGCTTTGGAGCTGTGCAGGAAGTGGTTGCCATAAAGGATTATTGTCCCAGTAGCTTTACGACATTAAAATTCTCCAAAGGTGATCGCCTCTTTGTGCTGGATACATCAGGTGGAGAGTGGTGGTATGCCCACAACAACACAGAAATGGGCTACATTCCAGCCGCCTACGTACAACCACTCAACTTCAGGAACTCAACGCTTAGCGACAGTGGGATGATTGACAGTATAGGGGAGGGATATGAGGATGGGTCGAAGGAGTTTGGAGATCTAGGAGAATGGACAGGGATGACTCTTAAACCTGCCACAATATACAACAACAGTCCATTCTCCGTGAACCCCTTTATCTGTCCATTGGATAGAAACCGCAAAGACATGGGTGTAAGGAATTCTGCAGACCTTATACTCTTCGATGCACTGGCGTCTCCGTCTGCTGGTTCGAACTTTAACAGCAGCACCATCATGACAAATGGACTCAGCAGCTGCCACATAAATGATACCACACCCACCAGCCCGACCCAAGAGGTTGTGCCTAACCTTCACAGGGATAACCCGTTCTTCAGGAGTAAACGTTCTCACAGTCTGTCAGAACTGTCTGTCCTGCAGGCCCAGTCTAATCCAACATTACCCTCTTCTGGCTTCTTCACAGGCCTTAAAGCTCCTTTACCAGAGCAGTTTCAGAGCAGGGAGGATTTCAGGACGGCTTGGTTGAATCACAGGAAGTTAGCCAGGTCTTGTCATGACCTTGACTCCCTGGGCCAGAGCCCTGGCTGGGGCCAGACTCAGCCAGTGGAGACAAACATTGTGTGCAGGTTAGACTCCAATGGGGGAGTTGTTCAGCTTCCAGAGACCCACATTAATATTCACATCCCTGAAGGCCATGTCAGCCATGGAGACCACCAGCAGATTTCTATGAAAGCCCTACTCGACCCTCCTTTGGAGCTCAATAGTGACCACTGCTCTACAGTCAGCCCTGTGGTGGAAATCAAGCTCAGTAACATGGAGACCAAGTCCTTCATCACGCTTGAAATAAAGGTGTTGGTTTCTGTAAAGAAGGAGAGCTGTCACATTGCAGAGGTCCTTTGTGTCCGAAGTGATTGCAAAGAAGGGCCTTATACACCAATCCCTAATGCTTACATTTACAAAGACACAGTCCAAGTGCAATTGGATAGTCTTGAACCTTGTATGTATGTGGCTGTGGTGGTTCAGTCACCTTACATTAGCCCCAATACAACAGTCTGGGACTATGTGCAGAGGAAAGTTACTCTGGGTGTCTATGGACCTAAACACATCCACCCTTCATTCAAGGCAGTCATAGCCATGTTTGGACATGACTGTGCACCCAAAACTTTGTTGGTGAATGAGGCAGGCCGACAAGCTAGCTCCACCCCACCTGTTGCTCTCCAGCTGTGGGGAAAGCACCATTTTGTGCTTGGTTACCCTCAGGACCTCCAGGTTGGATTATACTCCAACATGTCTAACTACCAGGTGAAGGCAGGCGAGGGGGCAGGGATTATCCAGGGATTTCAGGTCAAACTGGGGAAGGTCAGCAGGCTTCTGTACATGATAACATCACACAACCCCAGTAATATCTCAGACTTCACTCTCAGGGTACAAGTCAAAGATGCCCTTGACTGTATCCTCACCCAGTTTTGTGTCCAAACTCCACAACCACCACCGAAGACTGGTGCAAGGATAACGGGCCAGAGGAGGTTCTTAAAAAAGAAAGAAGTGGATAAAATTGTTCTCTCACCACTGGCTGTCACTTCCAAATACCCCAAATTTCAAGACCGGTGCATCACAAACCTGAAATTTGGCAAGTTGATAAAAACTGTCATCAGACAACACAAGAGCACTTACCTTTTGGAATACAAGAAAGGGGATGTTATCGCTTTACTTAGTGAGGAGAAAATCAAACTACGAGGGCAGCTTCGGACAAAAGAGTGGTACATTGGATACTATCAGGGGAAGATGGGCCTCATTCATGCCAAGAATGTTTTGGTTTTGGGTAAGGTCAAGCCCATTTATTGGTGTGGGCCGGACCTCACAACCACAATGCTGCTGGAGCAGATTTTGAAGCCTTGCAAATTTCTTACATACATTTACGCAACGGTGAGGACCGTTTTAATGGAGAACGTGGGCAACTGGCGGGCATTTGCTGATGCCCTAGGATACGGGAATTTGCCACTGAATTATTTCTGTCGGACCGAGCTGGACAGTGAACCAGAGAAGGTGGCATCGGTTCTGGAGAAGCTGAAAGAGGAGTGTACGAACATGGAGAACAAGGAAAGGAAGTCCTTCCAGAGGGAACTCATGATGGTAAGATGCAAAAGATGTATGTGTGAGTTTTTTTAATGCTAAGTGACTTTTTTTCTATTTCTTATGACTGTTAATGGGTGATATGTGAGAAAGAAGGAAGGTTCTAATTCAAAATCAAACAATTGTTGTTACAATATTATGATATCCTTGAATCCACAGTGCAGACCATGTGTTATTATGTGGGGTAAACACATTACAACTGCTATTAACCAAGAAATGCAGGTAGCTAACATCAACATCACAGAAACTTCATACGATTACGCATAAGTCTTCAAAATTAAACATTCAAATACTTGTTGCCACTTGATTTTTGGACAGGTATTGGCATGGATTTGGGACAGTTGACTACTCATGCTTTGCTGTTCAACTATTATCAACTCTGTGAATTACACCTTCTGACCTCTGACTGCACTTGTCCCTGGTTAAATCACTTGCAGATATGGGCCTGTATATATTTTGGACTTGTATTCTGTAGTTGGTAGTGTCAGAAAACAGAACACAAATGCAGAGAGTGGGGGCTTCTTTTTATGTATTGGTAGTCTGAGCCGACAGTCCAAGCAATTCTGGAACCTCTAAGCACATTAATGCAGGGTTTTATTGATTCGTCCTCCTTAAAAACGCTGCAAGCAGCATCTGAGATGAATAGGTGAGTAAAGCAAAACAGAAAACTCTTCTGTGTAAAGTAGGAAGAGGGGGAAAGTATTTAGTTACCATTACTTCAGAAATATAAACACCGCTATGAACAGATCGTTCCATTACAAGCAAAAGTCTTGAATTTAAATGTTCCCATTATATGTACAGAAGTGTTGTCATTTCTGAGTGTATTTGAGAGAGTTTTAATGTTGTAGAAGTCCAAGTGGAGTCCGTTTTGTAGAGTGTTGGACAAAGGTTTTTGTTTACCAAATGCATTTGTGATATATGCATTAGGAATCGCTCTAAAGTCATCGAACTGTGCCAAGTATTGTTCCATTATCCAAACTTACATTCTTCTCTATATTAATTGACAACGGCCCAATTTTTCACATTTAGCAACAAAAAAAAATAGATTTAAATTTTTTGCTTCATTTTCCTTTTTTTGCAGACACTGACATTCATTGATTTCTTTCGATTTCACCTGGTTTGCATTGGACAAAAATATAAGACACATACAGATAATGATACAGATATAGAAATGAAGGGATAAAGTAGCTTGGTTTGGGTAAAGCACATGCAAGTAAGATGTAGATTCATCCCACTGCCTTTATGAGGTAAATCAGTTCTGACTAAGAGGTAGTTCCATGAGTTATTCTATTTAAAATGATACAAAACACAGAAAAGCTAATCCTTGGATAAGACAATCGGGGATTATTGTTCCCCTACACTGCATTCCTCTTCATCCTCTATAAAAACATCCTGCTCAGCAGAAACATTTGCTGCACAGATAAGTGTAAAAACCATTTGCCTTGCATTAACATAACTGCAACAACAGCTGTTTCCTCAGATGATGTCCACAATGACCAGAACAGGATCAGATTTGGATCACTGTTCTTCAGCAGGTTGTATTTTGTTGCAGGTGAAGAAAACCCTTCATGCACCAACTGATTGATCTTTTCCTCAACATGATTTCGTTCCACTTCAACCAATGTTCCTTTGGACATTCGACACAAAGGACGTATTAGATTCCTTTTGCTCAGTCACACGAATAAACAACTTGTCTTGTAGCCTGAGGTGGCTCACAGCAGGAGCAGAATTCACATGAAAAAACAGGGAGGTGGGGGTTGGGGTGTTTGGAAGGAAAAACCCTGGGAAGGAAAGCATTGAAATGAAGCTGAACATCTGCAATTTAAGCAAAAACAACTCTGTCAAACGCACACATCCAGCCCTCAGTGCATTTACTCCTCTTGACAGCAGTGGCACCCTGGAGGTAGAAAAATATTCCCGAGACATTTGTGTCGCCAGGCACCATTATTCAAAAAGTACTTTAGCAAAGTCGAGTTTTAACTCGTGTTTATGCAGGCACAGCCTCTGAAGCGTGCACTACTGTTCCAAGAGCACGCTCGATGAGGCCAGAGGGTCCGACCGCCTCAGCAGCGGGGGGTAAAGTGTTTTGCTTTATGGGCAATTTAAGGGAAACGAGTGCTACGTATTTGCTGCTGATGCTGCTTTTACATTGCAGCATTGTTCAAGAAAGCCCAGATATTCTTTTAATATGGAATGAAAGTGCAATACGTGGTTCAAAAGTGACCTGGTGAGCTTGTGCTACGATGTGTAATATCTTTTGTATTTAAAAGTTGTTATTTCATATTCCAGGTATTCCTCATCCAATTAAACTGAGTCCAACGTACTGAAAACATGCATTTATAAGCTTATTGTATTTTTAGTTAGCTTTTGTACATTTTCCTGGTTTTCTTAGATCTGATCCACTCTAATCCTTAAATCTGTTTTGGACAAATTGACTGGAAAAGGAAACAAAGACTCCTTCAGTGTCCTTCGTTTAATCCTGCACTCCTTCATACTTTCCTCCCGAGCTCAGAATCTGTTTCATCTTCAAGGCCGAATAAAAAATAACAAACAGGGGCTTGTACGGTTGACTTTTTGTTGGGATCATATATCCACAAAGCAAACAGTCCAAATATCAGGTGATGTACGGTTGCATCAAAACAAATGGAGAAAAGTAATCCATACATGTGATGGAATGTTGGAAAAACCTTATATTTACTCAAAATAGGCTGAATATCATTACATAAAAACAAAACTCAAATCAACAGCTTTTGTAAATGTCTTATTATATGATGTTTTTAGCCTCTATTTTGAAGACTTAATTATTTTCAACATTTTTCAAGCAAAACTAGACCAACATTCCTGTGACTTTTGTTTCCATTCACCCAGCAGATAATGTATGTGGATAGACCAGAGTGTGTTTGTCTGAATGTCTGAACAACAGCAGCTTGTCTCCAGAGCAGACTGGAAAATCTGTGTTTTTCACTAAATTTACTTTAACTTTTATTACCCTGAAGATATTAACAGTCAGGGATGTTAAACTCATTTTAATTCCAAAGTGTACATATCAAAATGTTAAGATTTTAACAATATTCTGCCTTTTATCAAACATTTTGCGTATTTGTACATCCACTATGATCTGTATGTTGTCAATATTGTTAAAAATATTGTTAAAATTACACTTACTTTGCTTAAGAAATTCAAGGTTGTTCATGTTGTTCACATTTTTTAAAGGATCATTCATCGATGTAAGCATCATCATCATGTAATTTTACTTTTTTCCACTTTAAAATATAGGGAAAAGCCATTATTTGTAGGTTATAATGATATTATTTTACTGGTCCAACCCACTTGGGATGATATTGAACTAAATAGACTTCCCTGGGCCACATAGTTGCACTGGCTTGAGTTTCTAAATCCTTTCTTTTCCTCTCAAAAGGAGTGGAGTATTAATAAATAGCCAGAATTAAGTAATTGTTACTCAATAAAACATTAATTTCTACCCTGAAATCCAGAGGCTATGAATTCTATGATTAGCAAACAAGGCTTTCATTCTGTCTCTAGTAACAAGGCTTAACCAACAGGATTAAAAAGAAAAAAAAAAACAATCCACATGAATGTATTAAGTCTGTTTCAGGCACAATTTGTTGGTTTGATACAAGTTCAGATGTTGAACTAGTGAAACATTGGAAAGAACTGGGATACAGTGGGTAGATGTCAAATTCATTTTAGTTCTGGGGTCATATAAAGCCCCAGTTTGCCATGCAAATGTATGAAAACTCTGTAAATGATGTAAAAGTTATGATCAGGATTCATGATTTTCACAAGGTTTCAGTGAAATTGAAAATTCTAAATACATCGTATTTTAGTCAGACGTGTCAAATATGCAACCTGTGGGCCAAAACCAGACCGCCAAAGGGTCCAGTTACTCCTGTGGGATGACTTTGGGAAATGCAAAAAGTACACTGAATTTATTAATAATCAAGGACAATAATAATTCAGGACGGAGCCCACGAGAGAGAGGGACCTTTGACCTTTGACCTTTGACTGAGGGCAAAGGCCCTATCGTATTTTGTTCATTTTTTATTTTTCCAAGACAAAGTAAGCTGGAATTTGACCCCCTAAACATGCTCAAAAACTCACCAAATTTGGCATGCATGTCAGGTATGGCGAAAAATTTGATAAAATGTAAAAATTAACCCCTTAGGTGACAAAATGGGCTCTCTAACACCCCCTACATGCACAAAAACGCCCCTAGCAGCCAGTAGGAATGTCGCAGAAACATGAAACAAACGCCAAAATTTGTGTCTCATTGAGTCCGACAAATCATACACTGATACCCATGACTTATAACCAACAGGAAGTTGTCAATTTGCCTTTCAAAGTAAAATGCTCAAAATACCAACTTTCAGTTATTATTGTTGTTGTTGATTTTTAATATCTTAAGTGTAATTAGTATAAATGTAAAGAGTAAAATTATGAAAAGGATTTGCGAGGATCGATGATTTTCATGAGATTTTTGTGAACGTGAAACCTAATATATCTAATGTTTTCGTCAGTGGGGTCAAACATACGACCAACAAATGGTCCAATTCAAAATCACCATCATAATAACCTCGAAATAATGACAACTCTAAATTATTTTGGTGTGGAAAAGTAGCTGAAATTTTGATTCAAAAAGTGTCATTTCACAAAAAATGAGACTAAACCGAACAAATATGAACAACCTGAAATGTCTAAATAAATACAGTTTGGCCAATATTCTACCTGTTATATAATGTATTGTGTATTTGTAGCTCCACTGTGATCTGTAAGTGCATGTGTAAATAATAAACGGAGGCAGGATATTGATCAAATTTCACTTATTTTGCTTAGGAAATTACAGGTTGTTCATATTATTCACATTTTTAAAGGATTATTTGTGGATGTAATCATTTTCATCATCTCATTTTACATTTTTCACACTAAAAAAATACAGAAAAGTATGGAGTTTTCATTATTAGTATGTTATTATTTTACTGGTGATCCACTGGAGATCATATTGGTCTGAACGTGACCTGAACTAAAATCAGTGGGAATGATAAACTGAGGCAGAATATTCTTAAAATTGCTCTTCGATCCCCAGCTGCTCTATATTATAAGTGATGTTCTGTAAGTGTAAAAGACCATTTGTCCAACTGATTTCTGTTTTCACTTCTGACTGAAGTGAAACATTAGACAGAACGTGGAAACAGCGGATGTAAATCACAGCGACACTTACAACGGTGTCAACTGAGCAACATTTCACTGAAGTATTCCTGCTTTATTTCACCCCTGTGGTTTTCTCTAATCATAATAGTGAGGACAGGAAGCAGATAAAAATGAGGGCTTGGGCGGGATGTGAAAACTGATAACCCCATAAAAGCACCAACAAAAGAGCTCACATATCAACCGGGCTTCTGGGTAAATGGATCACAGGTTTTCAGCCCATTTTCAGACACGTCTACTCAATAAGATGCACTTATTTGTTTCCATCCACTGCTTTTATTCACATCTTAAAGGAACACACCACCGGTTTTCCATACTGAACTATGTTCTTCCCTGATCTTAGACGAGTGGATACTGGGGATGCAACAGTAGAGGTTGCCCACGGTTCGGTACATATTGCGGTTCAGGGGTCTCGGTTCACAGTACGGTACAGTAGTTTACATAACAGTAATCTTTAAACCAGGGGTGTCAAACTCCAGTCCTCGAGGACTGGTATCCTGCATGTTTTAGATATTTCCCTCTTCAATCACACCTGGAAGCCATCACATCATTATCAGGCTTCTGCAGAGTATGAGGATAATAATAATAACAATAACAATAATAATAATAATGATGATAATAATAATAATGATAATGATAATAATAATAATAATGATAATAATAATAATAATAATAACAACAAGAGAAGCACTCGGAGAGCGCAGACCTCCGTCAAGGCAGTGTTTGTACTTTCATTCACTAGATGGCGCTGAATGTATGGATCAACACCAATATCTAATCATCTGTAGGATACCCCATTTCTGACAATCTGTGAAAATTTCATGAAAATCTGTCAATAACTTTTTGAGTTATCTTGCGAACAGACAAACAGACAAACGCTGGCAAAAACATAATCTCCTTGGCGGAGGTAATAAAAATAATGGATTAGATTTTTATAGTGTTTTTTCAAGTCACCCAAAGCACTTTACATTATTGATCCATTATTCATTCACTCTCACATTCTCGCTCTGGTGGTGGTAAACTACATTTGTAGCCACAGTTTCCTTGGGGCAGACTGACGGAAACGTGGCTGCCATTCCTCCTACCACCACCAAACATTCATACACCAGTGTGAATTACACTTATTTTTGAGTTGGCTCACGTTATTCACATTGTTTGAATGGGTAGTTTGTAGATGTAAACATTTTCTTTGTTTAATTTAACTTCTTTTTTTTCACTCTGAAACATAGAGAAAAGTTTGGAGTTGACATTATTTATATATTCCACTGCTCTACAATTTCTTATAAAATATCTGCTTCAGATGACCAAAGTGCTGCTTAGCTCCTGTTTTCAATCTATATGATGGTGTGTTATTCCACATATATGTTGGTTTATGTACATTTATACAATGGTTTTATAAATGTTCCACTAGAAAGAACCTGAAAAGTGAATGTATTGTAATGTGGAGACACTGTTTAGAGGTAGATCTGGAGACTCTGACACAAACTTTCCTTTTAAACCCATTCTCTTATTAATTGTCTGAATTTCACATTTTGACCTAAGACTGTATCTTCAAAACTGCAAACAACTAGGACTTTTGACTGAATTTTTCTTTATTTATGACTCAAATCTGGTAAAGTTTAACGACTTTTATTCTGGAAGCATTTTACTTGTAGACCAGTGTTATTATGTTATTATTTCACTGGCCCCGCCCACTTCAGACCAAATTTTGTCGAATGTGGCCCCTGAACTAAAATGAGTTTGACACCCCTGATCTCACACCTCTAAATCTAAGTCTTTTTTTTTTTTTTTTTTTTTGTAAGAACTAAATCCTTTCCAGCGCAGACGCCTCAGCTGTAACATGAATGCACAGTCAGTGGAAACAACAGGAAAATGAAAGTGGTTGTGCTTCGTCTCATCATATCTCCCTCCTGAGCCTCATCAGTCTACAGATGTTCCCATGTGAAATGCGAGCGGACATTGATCAGGGCAAGCTGGATGCCTGAGGAGGGTGGGGGGGTGGGTTTGGAGGTGTGTGTGGGGTGGGTGGGGTATACGACACCACCCCGGCAGATCTTCTAAAGCCATGGATCATGTTACGAAAGGTGGAGGACACATGAGAAAGCCAAGGAGGAGAGTGTCTGAAAAGCCGGCGAGGGTTTCCTTTAATAATAGATCAGTGAAGAACGGCAGGGCTGAAGGAGGGGAATCACTCCTGCGGGGGAGGGGGGAGGGGTTGGTGATCTATCCCCCCTGGATGTCAGACACCGATCGAAGTCATAAAAGTCCACAGTAGCCGTCCACTGGCCACTAAACCAGACTTCCTTGTAAACATACCACCTCCGCCGCCAGTAAAACTCAGCATTTTAATGAGGTTATTAATATTTAACAGCCCACCTGATGATCCAGACCTGGGGGGGGGGGTGCACTCCAATAACACTCAGTTTAAGGATGCATTAATCTGCTGGACATGTGTTTGTTTTAGGATGTCAGACTTTGTTTCTATGGTGCATCGCTGTACGACAGGGCTTCAAAAAGTTAGTGGAAAATGTGACGTTCACTTCAGAACATATCGTTAACCTCATAGCGTAACTGCCTGAGTCATACACTATATGGACAAAAGTATGTGGACACGATTGTTTGTTTTGTTTCGAGCAAAAGGGAAGAACCAAAACACCTCATAAATACAAAGAGCCAATGGCAAAGCAGATACACAAAGCACCTTACAAATCCAAGAAAAAAAGAAAGAAAAAAAATTATCAAAGCAAAAAATAACAAAAACACTTGTCAAGTGCATCAGTGATAACACAACAAATTCAATAAGTTCTGTTCGAAAAGGACTGGGAAGAAGAAGACTTATTAAATCCCACCCCCTCTCCCATTTATACAACTTAGACATTAAATTAAATTAAATTAGCTTATGATCAATTCAGGTGTTTCTTTTCTAACAGGGGTCTGGGATACAAAACAATAATGACTAATGTTCAAGTATAGTTTTATATTATTAGCATAAATGACATATTGATGATTCATATTGAGGTTTGTATCAAATCAGAATGAACAGGACATTTTAAAGCTGTCGACATGATGTGTCCCAATATTTATGTCAACATATTTAATAACGTACAACGTATTTAATATTGGATAACATATGTAATCTTAGACAATTTATTTAATATTGGACAATGTATTTTATTTTGGACGTTTAAAACAGGATCATGTGTTTAACCCTTTCATGCATGAATTATGAATCCCTGAGTCAAGTGTTTTTATTCCTTTTTAGGCGTGGAAAAAAAATGCAATAAAATTTTTTTAATGAACCTATTTTTTTTTATGAAGGTAGATTTGTTTCTTTATTGCTTTAACCAAAAAAAAGAACAAAAAACTGTTTTCAATGGAAGAAAAGTGTTTGAATGAAAAAAAATGTAAATCAAAAAAATCACATTTGAACACTTTTTTCTTTCATTGCAAAGTTTTTTTTTTATGAAAGTGAATTCATGTATTTTTTGATTTAAATTTTTTTTTTAATTGAAAATATGTTTTTTGTTAAAGCAACAAAGAAACAAATCGACCTCCATAATTTAAAAAATTTGAATCCAAAAAAATCGCATTTGAACACTTTTTTCTTTCATTGCAAAGTTGTTGTTTTTTTATTGAACTGAATTTGTGTAGTTTTTTTATTTAAATTTGTTTTTTTAATTGAAACTGTGTTTTTTTGTTAAAGCAATAAAGAAACAAATCCATCTTCATAATTTAAAAAATTTAAATCCAAAAAATCACATTTGAACACTTTTTTCTTTCTTTGCAAAGTTGTTGTTTTTTTTACCTCCGCCAAGGAGGTTATGTTATTGCCGGCGTTTATCTGTTTGTCTGTCTGTGTACAAAATAACTCAAAAAGTTATGGACGGATTTCGATGAAATTTTCAGGATAGCTTGGGAATGATACAAGGACCAATCAATTAGATTTTGGTGAAGATCAAACACTGCCTTGGCGGAGGTCTGTGCTCTCTGAGTGCTTTTCTAGTATTGAAGTGAATTTGTGTAGTTTTTTGACTGAAATTTTTTTTTTTTTTCCGCATTTTTTTTATTGAAGTGAATTTGTGTAGTTTTTTGACTGAACTGTGTTTTTTAAAAAAATTTTACTGAAGTGAATTTGTGTAGTTTTTTTTGACTGAAATTTTTTTTAATTGAAAATATGTTTTTTGTTAAATCAATAAACAATTCTATCCTCATAATTTATCACCACAAGTATTATCAGAAAGTGATAAATCGTGAGAAAACTATGAAATAAAAACATTTTAATGCAGCTAATTGAATGTTTCTCACATTTGATCATATTTTCCCAATTTTTATTAGCCATTGCTTCACACTCAAACATGTTTCTTCAGATTAGATTTATACAGAACAGCAAAGTTACAGTAACGGTATGAATATCAGTGTATTATGGGATGGTGCATAAGTGTCCACTGTGTTGGCTGATCTGGAACTAAAACAATAAAACCCATGAATATACAAGAAAACAGCTGTAGAATAACTGTCCACTGGAGTGACCAGTATGTATGAAAGGGTTAAAATGGGACACTGTATGTATTATGGGATGTCAATATGGTTGATCAATGAGCAGTATCCACCTAGTAGCAAAATATTAAACATTATAATCTGAGGTTTACGATGAACATGAACTAACTTAAATATTTTTTTATTTGTCTTTCTCCTGATCTTCTGTATGTTCAATGGCATGGTTACTTGTCCTGAATTAGATGAATGTGACACTGTTCTATTGAAATGTTTACCTTTTTTTCTTTTTTTTTTTTTTTTTACCATTTACCATTTGTTAAAATACTGACATGACCTTAATTTTGAAAGGCAGCACCGTAAGATATAACCGTTAATTCCTCCCAAATTAATTCTGGTCGTTCTGGGTTGGTTCCTCCTCCGTATATGACTTTGATTTACACGTAAATAATTATCCAAACGCCTGGCGGGCTGCGTTCCATTAGTTTTTCAATTTCACTTCTAAAAGTCATTTAGGCAAACATCCCCTGTGGACCGTGTAAGGTGTGATGTTACTGTGCCACTTTGTCTTGTGTTTCGCTTCTTATCTCGTCTCCTTTTATTCTGTTTTTCTATCCTTTGTCTCTCTTTGCTGCTCTTCCTCCTCCTCTTCCTCCTCTTCCTCCTCTTCCTCGCTCTCTGTGCTGACAGTATTGTAATAGACCCTCCTGTTGAAGCTCTTCAGAGTAAGGTTCGTTTCACCGACAGCCGTTCTGTCAGCTGTCAGCTCCATATGGCTGACACTATCTCCTACTTTTCACCTAATCCAGCCTCTACTGGAGGTTTTCTATTTTTAGAGCAGAATTATTTGTTGTTAGTTGGTAAAATGATGATTTGAAGTCGAAACAGAGCTGAAATAGACAAAAATTACACTGAAGACATTAACTATTAAGGACGTTAACCCTGTGGCGCCGATGATCACGCCCATGTGATCGGATCATGTTTAAAGCGTCGTAACAAAAAACTCTTGTCACATGGAGCGCTGTCGTCAACTTTACTCGAAAGTGCAGATTTGAAACTCTGTCCCAGGTTTTATTTGGTGCTGATAGACCACGGAAAACTGGAGATATGGTTGTCTTAATTTAATAGTAGAAAATATGTTTATCTGAGCATAAATGTGCACTTATACTGGTGGGATGGGATGGCAGGAATTGTATTTCTGTCCATATATTCACCATTTTATACACTGTAAAAAATTGTCATTAATACTTTTTTTTTTTTCAATTTGAATTTGATGGTTTTTGTGTGCCAAATCCAGCCCATCGACAGTCCAATCTGGCCTGTGGGATGAATTTATGAAATGCAGAAATTACACTTAGAATATTATCAATCATAGACTTCAACATCATTTTAGTTTGGGTTCCACATTCAACCCAATTTAATCTGAAGTGGATCAGATCCAGTAAAATACTGTCATAATAACCTATAAACAATGAAAACTCACTCAGTCTTCTGTTTGTTTAACTGTAAAAAAGCAAAATTACATGAAAATGTTTACATTTGTACGCTATTCTTTCACACAAAAGTGAATAACCCCAACAAATGTGAACAACCTGAAATGTTTTAAGAGACTTAAGTGTAATTGGACCAATATTCTGCCTGTTTCTAAATGTTTTGTGTATTTGTAGCTCCACTGTGATCTGTACGTTGTCATGCATATTTGTAAAAATTGCACTTAATTTTCTTAAGAACTTTCAGTTTTTTCAAAGTTCTTCATGTTATTCACATTTTTTTAAAGGATAGAGTTAAAATGTAAAGTTTTTCCATCATGTGATTTCACTTTTTTCACTCTAAAACACAAATGTCTATAGGTGACGTTATTTATGTATTATTATTTATCATTTTGGGAAGATGTGGGCCCTGAACTAACATGAGTTTGACACCCCTGATGTAGACGACATTCTGCTGCCGCTGCGTTTTTGGACTTACTTTTGTCGTTTTTATTTTACTCCCTGCATATTAACACAAACAACAAAAGTTAAAGTGAAAGAACTTACTGAGGCTCAAGTTAAAGGCAGACGTGTGAATGTTAATGACTCCGTCTGGAACTGAAACTACAGCAGACAGTGTCCTTAAGCAGGACCTTACTTTGACCTTTGACCCCCATCTGGTGCTGTGTGTTGAAGTACAGACAGATAGAACTTTTCTCCCAATCCGCAGAGGAAACTGTCTTTTTATTAACCTTACAGGATTCTAATTAGCGGTTGAAGTTAAATCCCAGTGTGTGTCTGTTCCATGACCTAGTAATGACTTTTATTTTGATGCACAAAACCCCTTCCTGTTTCCTGTCACGTCTGCTGCTTTAATCCTTTCCGGCTTAAACGACACACCTCTGCCATGTCACAAACCATCCAGACGCCTCAGAACATGTGTGTGTTTATGTGTGTGTCTGACCTGCTTTATATTTAGCCTGAAACCTGTGGGAGCCTGAATCAGCAGTCACAGCACAGGCCAAAGTGTCCGTCAAGGCCAGCTGGTCCAACCAGACGGGGACGGACAGGGACGAAAGGAAAGGGAATACAAATGACTGCGCCGCTAATTGGCTTCAGCTTAAACCAGTTCATGTTGGTTTTAAACAATGACCCGACTGCATGTTGTTCAGGCTGATTCAGGCCAGAGTTAACGAACGACACAGAGATGCTGATGTTAGTCGCTGAGGGTCGTCCCGGCAACCAACAATAACAATTACAAATGTACATTCATTAACATCCATACTGATGAAGCTGCAGCTAACCTTGAATCTATGGGTTATTTTCTTCAATTTGATTAGACAATTATTAGAAGTGGTAAAAAAAATGTAAAAAGAAAAAAATTTGGGGAAAAAAAAAGAAAATATTTGGGGAAAAATAGGAAAAATGTGGGGGGAAAAGTAAAAAAAATTGTGGAAAAAATGAAAATATTTGAAAAAATAGCGAAAATGTGTAAAAATTATTTTAAAAGATTTTGGAGGGAAAAAATAGTAAAAAAAAAAATTGAAAAAGTTATGTCTGAAAATGACAACAAATACTAAAAAAAATCCTTACTAAATAAATTCTAAATGTCAGTTCTTTATGGAATAACAGGACAGTATGGCAATGACAGCAAAGATATTCTCTATTTGAAAAATTCTAAATTTAAGAAAAAAATGGAAAAAATAAATAAAATTTTGAAATAGAAAAAATAAGTAAATAAAATGTGAAAAATTGTTTTAAAAATGTGGAAAAAGTAGTTATAATTTGAAAAAGACATGTCTGAAAATGACAAAAAACAAATTCTTAAAAGAAAAAAACAAAAAAATTCCTTAATGAATAAATTAATTAATTCTAAATGTCGTTTTTTTAACTAAAAGATAATTTTGTTGCTCTGAAATATTGTGCAATGACAAAAATAAAGCAATTTGAATTAATTTAATTTTGAATTTGATTTGATTTGAATTTTCTATGGAATAACAGGACAGTGTGACAATGACAGTAAAGATATTCTATTCTGTATTATAAAAAATTCTCAAAAAAAATTTAAAATAAAGAAACAAAAAACCTTAAATAAATTTGATATGTTAATTCTTTATAGAATAACTCATAAATTGTACATACAGCAGGCTCCTTCATTTTCTAACATCACATGTTTCATATTGCTTCTGTTGGGTGGAAACCTCTTAAGTCCATTTTTGGTCTTTTTTGTTGTTGTCATGAAACGATTCTATTGATCAGTCTTCCCGTTGGCCTAACAGTTTTAGAAATATTTTACCAATGTTGAAAACAGCTCATGACTGGACTTAACCCCATTCATTTATATAGAATGTACATGGTTTTTCCAGTTCCTTGAAAAATAACCGTTTTGGACATAAGAGGTTTCCACCCAACAGCGACGATATGTAAAATCCGCCGAGCAACTCGGTCATAGGCCAGAATCTAAAAGAATGGGAGCTGTAAAGTCTGTAGCTTTAGTCTGGTTCCTGCTAGTGTCAATGATTAATAGGGTACGACGTTAATGGGTGAATAATGTATCCGTCAGCGTTGATGCCGTTAGCGGCAGTTCGCAGAGTCGCTGGGATCAGATCAGTGGTTTTCAATAGAAGCCACTCTCCGGTAGCAGCAGTGGAAAAGTCCACTTTAGCTCGATTACACGGCTCAGCGTGACTGTGGACGTCTGTTATTTCTGCAAGACGAGCCTCACGAAGCAGCTTTTATCAGCGATGAGCTAGAGTGAACAGCTCAGCCAGGCCTCAGCCCACACTGGAGATAGCAGTTTAATTAAAACCAGCAGCTAAAAGTGCAGCTTCAGTGCACAACACTGGCCTTCATCATATTATCAGACTGTGCACACATCTGGCATTATGTAAATATGTACAAGTTCATATAGAACACATACGGGAACCGAATTTTCAAAACAGTATTGCTGTGTTTGCAGACAAAAGTGGCTACAATCACATTTATTTGCTCATATGTTAGTTTTCTTTTTTATGATAGTATGAGTGGCACAAATCAGTTCAAACAGGGGTGTCAAACATACGGCCCGTGGCCTAAAAGTGGCCGCCAACGGGTCCAAATTGTAAAATGCAAAAATTTAAAAAAAAAATTAAAAACAAAAAACATCTACTGATCTAAAATATTTAATAATTCCTGATTCAATACATGTAATTAATCGATGTAAAATACAGTTTTTATCTTCTCATGGTTTCAGAGGCTCTGTAGTTACCATGGAAACACTGTCATCTTCAACAACACTGATTCACCAGTAAAACCCATGGAGTTGGATCTAGAGCCCTGCACTCCCGCGGGAGTCCCGCGGGACTCGCGAGACCCAACGCAAGTAGTGCAACGCGGGACAAATTTTGAAAGCTCACTGCGGGATGCGGGTGGGAAG
>JAQQZY010000013.1:18603087-18613589 GCA_030068375.1 Ostorhinchus rueppellii | reverse complement strand
TGGATGGATGGATGGATGGATGGATGGATGGATGGATGGATGGATGGATGGATGGATGGATGGATGGATGGCATTTCTATTACAGATCAGGTGAGATAGAGTATGTCAGAGGTGTCAAACATAAGGCCTGTGGGGCAAAATCAGACGCCAAAGTGTCCAATCTGTCTCATCAGATGGAAAAAATTACAAAAAAAATCATTTTAGTTTGGGTTCCACATTCAGACCAATATGATCTCAAGTGGGTCAGACCAGTAAAGTAATATCATAATAACCGATAAATTAAAATTACATGAAAATATTTACCTTTACAAACTCTCCTTTCACAAAACTGAACGGAATAGCCTGAACAAATATGAACAACTTGCAATGTTTTAAGAAAAAAAATAAGTGTAATTGTACTAATATTCTGCCTGTTATTGAGTGTTTTGTATATTTGTAGATCCACTGTGATCTGGAAGTTTGAATAAAGATGTGCGAATGTTAAACTCAGGCAGAATATTGTTCAAATTGCACTTATTTTTCATAAGAAATTTCAGATTTTTCAGGTTATTTACATTTTCCTTCGTGTGATTTTACTTTTTTCCCCTTAAAACAGAGAAAATGTTGGCATTGTCATTATTTATAGGTTATGTAATTATTTTTACCCGCTTTAGATCATATTGTGCTGAATGTGAACTGAACTATAATGACTTTGATGTCTTGATATTCGCAGCACTGAAAGGAATTTTGTGGCATCAATAAAACCATCTGAGAGGGAGATAAATTTGATGAATGTGCCTGTTGTTGCAAATTTGCGTCATGCCCGAGTATCTATCTATTTTATATGCTCAGTCTCCCCTTATTTTAGGACCTGCTTAAAAAAATATATTCTTCATATACTTAGTGTAGATCAAGGTTTTTATCATGAACAAAAATGAATGAAATGACGAAAACTAGAATTGAAAAAAACATTTTCGTCAACTATAATTAAAAGAAGAAAACGATAACTGCAACTGAAACTGCATTGTGTGCTAATGAAACTACCAACAAACTAACATGTATAAAAAATATATATATATTATGTATAAATTTCCCTTCGTTTTCATCTTTGTCAATGTTGGATTGATATAAAATTTGTTTTAGCACCACACTGCTCTTCATGGTCCATCACTTGTGGTTCAGAGTCGGCTTCTGGTCCCCACTCGACCTGGCAACATGCAGATTAAAGCTGGGGGAAAGCAGCAGCGTCCTGTATGGGATCTATTTTAGTGATACACATGTCTTTTTTTATTTGCTTTTTTTTTGGTTTTTTAAACCGCAGGTCCCAATTTTGTGGAATTATTTGACCCGCCCTGCAAATAAAGTGGCATTTTTTCACCCTACCATTCACTACTTATGGGAAGCACTTCGATTTTGAAGGGGAATAGACTATCAACTTACTTCCCAGCAGCCTAACACACGGAAGAAGTGGGTTTAACTGAAGCTGGAGGTGGTGCTGGAGCCAGGTCAAACCCACCAATAGAAACTCTTCTCTCATCCATCAGTGCCCATGAAGTGCAGTGAAATTCGTGAGCAGAATTTTAGAAGTTGCAAACAAAGACAAGTGATTTTCAAGCAAAGCTTTTGAAGTCTGAAGTAAAAGTTTTTAACTCACAAGCAAAGAGGACTGATGTGTAAGAAAAATGATCTGTGTTTTTATTGCCATTAATTGTTTTTTGCCCTCAAATCTCTTTTTTGGTTGCAAATCTGTTCTTTTTAATTGCAATTTTATTCTGATTGATGGATAAAGAAACATTTACCTGCATAAAAGACAAAACAAGGTAAAAAAAAAAAAGCAAAACAAAACAAAACAAAAAAAAACACAAACAAAAAAAACTAAAAAACACTAAAGACTTAAAATAAAAATTATGAAAAAGACCAAAAAAGATACAAGGTATGTGACAGACCAGGAAAGAACCCAAATGCACAACCACCAGATGAGTTTCAAAAACAGTCTTTACTGAACAGTTCTTAGAAAATGCACAATACACAAGTTCAATGGAATGTACTAGTATCAGAGTCCTCTTCGTCTCCGGAGGGAGCGCCAAGTCTATGGGGTCCAGGTCCGGGAGTCCGGAAAGGGGTCCACGAGGACTGAGGGGCACGAGGAGCGGGAGGTCGAGTTCGGTCCGGGGTCGGTTCACTGTGAAGGCTGGGGCGAGACTGAAGGCTTGGTCAGGGGCGGTCCAGAGGTCGTTACTGTAAGGAGCAGTGTAGGGCAGACTGGAGACTTGGTCAAGGAACTGAAGGCAGTTCAGTGGCCGGGGCTGGGACAGGTACTCAGAGGTCCAGATAAAGGCTGGTCGGTTACCAGGAGCGCAGACTGAAGACGTGGTCGGACACAGGCAGAACTTAAACAGGAGACTTGGATCAGGAACCGGAAACAGTAACGGGTCACGCATGAGAAGGCAGAAAACAAGGACATGCAATGCATAAAGAGAATCTGGCAGGTTCTCAGTGAGGAGGAGGTGAACGAGGAACAGGTGTGGAGAACAGGTGAGAGGAATCAGATAATTAGGTCAGAGAATTAGGTCAGAGTTCAAAAGAGCAGAGAGAGAGAACAGACGGAACTGAGAACAGAAATAGACAAACATAGACAAAAAAAACAAGACAAACAGTACAAATATTACAAGGTAAAAAACAAAAAATACTAAAAATAAAATGATGAAAAAGACCAGCAAAGTCTTAAATAAGATAAAAATGATATAAAAGACAAAAAAAAGATAAAACAAAGTAAAAAAAAACTAAAAAGACTTAAAATAAAAATCATGAAAAAGACCAGCAAAGTCTTAAACAAGATAAAAATGATATAAAAGACAAAAAAAGATAAAACAAAGTAAAAAAAAAAACTAAAAAGACTTAAAATAAAAATGATGAAAAAGACCAGCAAAGACTTAAACAAGATTTTTTAAAAATTATGTAAAAGACCAAAAAAAGATTAAAAAAAAAAAAAAGTAAAACAAAAAAAACATACTTAAAATAAAAATGATGAAAAAGACAAAAAAAGATAAAGCAAAGTAAAAAAAGAAAAAAAAACCTAAAATAAAAATGATGAAAAAGACCAACAAAGACTTCAACAGGATAAAATGATGTAAAAGCCCAAACCAGATGTTGTGTGAGGGCATCTACACATTCTTCTACTGGAGGAACTTGGTGCAGCTGCAGTTTTTCATTTCACTCATGAGCTGCAGAGAAAAGTCGTCTTAATTCTGAGTGAAAACACAAATGGGATGCGTTTGTGGTCCAAACCGGCAGTCACTAAGGAGGAAATAAAGAAGCCTCCCCTGCAGCGTGTTTTCCGGTCGGCTGCTTTCACTAATGCTCAGTTTATTTAAAGCTTCATTTTAGTCCAGTAAGACCGTATTTACAGCAGCAGCCATAGGGGCGGGGCTATTTATAGACGACCATACGACCACTGTTCATATCATCCACGGAGACCTTGAACGCAGCGCGGGCCCAGTAACCAAACGTCATTTTGTCGTCTGTTTCAGGCTTTGCTGAAGATGGACTGCCAGGGTCTGGTTGCCAGGTTGGTTCTGGATTTCGTCCTGTTGACCACGGCGGTGGAGGTGGCGGCCCGGTGGCGGGAGTTGGCGGAGAAACTGGCCCGTGTGTCCAGGCAGCAGATGGAGGCCTACGAGGCGCCGCACCGGGACAAAAACGGCCTGTTGGACAACGAAGTACGTCAAAAACAAAGAGGAAATCTAACGTGTCAGTCGTCGCTTTTCCGTGAGATTTATGCGCAAAACTTTACTGGAATTTACTAAATATCGAAAAAAAACAGAAGTGCGTAATGTCGGTTTTTCCAATAAATCACAAATTTGTTTATTTATTATCGTGAAAAGTCATTCCATAAACATGAACGTAAATATGGTTTTTATTTACAGATATATTCATTATTATTCTATATTAGCCTCTATCTGCTCCTAAATTATAAAAGGATTCCGTTTCCTGGTGTGTCCTCACTTACCGCACCATGTTTCTGTTCAAACTCTTCTTTGCTTTTTATAACGTTCATCTACATCTGTTTTTTTTTATTCACATGACTCTATTTGCGAAAAAAAAAGTCTTTTGATTGAAGTTTTGCATCATATACCAATTTCACAATGCCCGAAAAACCACCTCTTGCCAGCGCAAAAACTTTTAATCGAAAAACGAGAGTTTTGGTGACATTGTCATTTTTCCATTCGATTGAGTTTTATGCCCAAGTTATATTTTTATTTTGTTTTTCTATTTCCTATTTTTATATTTGCGAGTCAGTGGAAAAGGCTCTAGTGATGACATCGGTGACCACATTCTGTCTTCAATGGTGGTAGAGCGACGTCATCTTCAACTTCATTAGCAATGTCTTCAAACATCTACTTTGGTGAAAGTATTAAAAAAATGTAATTTAGTTTTCTTCAAACAGTGTCTACAAAGTTTGTTCACAGTTTTGATATTTAGATTTCTGAAGAATTTTTAAATTATAAACTTTAACTTAAATAAATTAAACTAATAATTAATTGGGGTTTTTTGTTTTAAAAAGGTTTTTAGTTTAACTTTTTATTATTTATTATTAAAAATGTATTTGCCTTTAATAATTATTTTAAATAACAGTGGATTAGTTTTCTCTGTTTTGATAATATATAGAATAACTTTTATGAACATCTACATGATCAGTGAATGAAATATGATGAAATACCTGATTTTCACTGAAAAATGCAAACTACAGAGGGTCGTATAATAAATGAGGATTCATCACTTGGAAATGTCGACCAAGTTCACGGTTTTGACAAATTCAGATTTTTGGTCAGAATGTGCCTTTAATTATAATGGGCCATAGTTTGAATGAATGAGTTTATTTATTTTTGGTTTGTACATCAAACCAAAACCGATACAATAACCATAACAAACATAAAAAACAAAAAAAAAAGAACAGGCTAGAGGTAAAAGCTTACCATTTGGCCTATCCTTTGCACCCGTTACGCTGAATATGTCCAGCATCAAGCATTCACACTGTAATGTAAAAAAACAGCAACAACAAAAACATACCTACCATGTCATTTTCATATTCCTAAATCATTTTAAAATTAAAGCTTTTTTCCCTTTCTCTTTATTTGTACTTTGTACTTTTAATGGTTTATAACATGTAGATGGTTACAGATATCAGAATAGTTCCTGCTGATCACTGATAGAAGTCATAAATGGGTTTTACTGGTGAATCAAAGTTGTAGAAGATGACGGTGTTTCCATGGTAACTACAGAACCTCTGTACATCTTAATGGGTCATATCTGATGACTGTGAAAAGATGATTAACTGTATTTTACAACAATTATTTCCATGTATTGATAGGTTTAGTAGCTCAACAGGGCTTAAACAGGTTAGATCAGTGGATGGTTTTGGTCGCCAGTGGGTGTTTGGGTGTTCATGGGTTATTAATAATAATAATAATAATAATAACTTTTATTTATACAGCACCTTTAAATACCGGGTTTACAAAGTGCTTTACATACATAGTAAGGGGCACAACAGCAGGATGCAAGATGTAAACAAGGATAGTAAAACAAGGGGAGCACAATCAAAGGAATCCATAAAACAGCATGTATAAATGAATAGTTAAAACAGGGTAAAATTAAAATTCAACATTAACATTGAAATGATGTAACCATGTCTGTTTTTCCCTCTGTTTCTGATCCTCCAGTCCATGTGGAAACCAGCTTACGACTTCCTCCTGACGTGGGCGGCCCACATCGGCGACAGCTACCGCGACGTCATCCAGGAGCTGCACACGGGTCTGGACAGGATGAGGAACCCCATCACCAAGAGGTGGAAGCACCTGACGGGGACGCTCATCCTGGTCAACTGCCTGGACATCCTCCGCAGCGCCGCCTTCTGCCCCACCGGCTATGGAGACTTCGCCGTCTGAACCATCCACGTGTCCCGCTTCGGGTGGAAACCGGAGCTCAGACGCCGTGGAATGGTGTCGACGTCGGGGAACTCAAACTCAGGCGTTCGTCCTGGATGTTAAAGGTTTCAGATGTTTGGTTTTAATGCAACGTTCAGGGGGAATCTGTAAACCCCAGCGTCTGGTTTTGAAGTCTTGGATCATCAATACAGAGACAGGAAGTGGAAACAGCTGCTCAATAATAAACTGAAGCCCCTGTTTCAGACATTTCACATGTTCCCTCTTCAGACACTCTCTACCTCTGACTACATTCTACTCGTCCTGTTTCTTTTCCTTCAGCGTTCGTCGTGTTCCTCTACCTCACACTTTCCCTTTATCACTTCCTGTTTTGCTTCTGGGTCTTTTTTTTTTTTTGGTTTCATCAAAATACTTCAAATTTAATCTTTTATTTAATTTCAATCAAAATTCTACAAAAACAATCGATTTTTATAAAAATAACATTAGATTTTTTTTACAAATCCAAACAGCTTAGAAGACAACGATAGTGATATTTGTAATATATTATTATAGTAGAACATAAAATCCAAGTGTATTGGGTTCATGACTGGTGGAGTAGAGGAACTTATAACCTGTGATGAGAAAGGAATGAAAACACACCGACTGAATTTATTCTTTGATCCTTTGATTTTCTACCTATAGAATAAAACTAACATGGTCTTTGCTGAAAATTACCTACTGCATTCTGTATTTTTTTCCTCCAAAAAAATGACTTAAACTAGTTATCGTTTATGAAAAAAGCTGGAAATTAATTTAACATTTACATGATAAATCAACTAATCCTACCAGCTTTAAACCAGGGCTGTTAAACTCATTTTAGTTCAGTTCATATTCAGAGTAAAATAATAATATAATAAACTACTGTATAAATAACGTCAACTCCAGACTTTTATTCATGTTTTAAAGTGAAAAAAGTACAATGAAATTATGAAAATGTTTACATCTACAAATTATCCTTTAAAATAAGGTGAGTAACATGAACGACCTGTGCAATTTTAACAATATTCCTCCTCAGTTTATCATTTTATATAAATGTACATTACAACGTACAGATCACAGTGGATCTACAAATACACAAAACAATTAATAACAGGAACAGTATTGGTAAAATGACAGTTACTTTATATGAAAATATTTCATGTTCATATTTGATCATGTTATTCAAATTTTTTGTGAAAGAATAGTTTGTTTTAGTGTCAAAAATGTTAATTACATGATAAAAAATTTGAGTTTTTTTTTTTTTTTTTTTTTTTAGGTTATTCTGATAGTATTTTACTCCAGGTCTGTAAGTGGAACCTGAACTAAAGTGATTATTAAAATCTCCAGTGGAATTTTTGCATCCCACAGGCCACATATTTGGCGCCCTTGCATTTGGTCCGCCAAAGGTTCCAGTCCCTCCCACCAGGTGAATTTGTAAAATGCAAAAATGACACTGAAAATATTGAAACCGCTCAAGGATGTCAAACTCATTTTAGCTCCAAACTCCAAACTTTTACCAATATCCTGCCTGTTATTAGATGTTTTGTGTGTTTGTAGATCCGCTGTGATCAGTAAGTTGTAATGAACGCGTGGAAATGATAAACTGCGGCAGAATATTAGTCAAATTGGCTCGAATGGACTTTTTGGCGGGTCTGTTTCGGCCCATGGGTCATATGTTTGACACCGCTGCGTTAAACCATCCCTATCACTCAGGTCGGTTCATTTCAGCATCAGCCAGAAGAAATAAACACTGGATCATCACTGAAAAAAGAGTCTATTTCCATGGATTTAAGCTAACGTTATCACAGAAACGTCAACAACCACACTAGCACAAACAGATGGAGCATAATGTTCCTTTAATTACAGTTTATTTGTGTTTTTTTTCCCTTTAACCGACATCGGAGACCGTGACCTCTGCACATGAATCCACTTTAACCTCTACTACGCGTCATTTTCCAGCCGACAAAAGGGCAAATGAATCCAAATACTACTTTTTCTCTCCGTTTCTATCAGGTGTTTGTATGTAACATTGGACTGCAGATGTTTTTTTTCCCCATTCTGACTGAATCGGACGTGGTTTAATTTAATGCGAACGTGACGAACTGTCTCCTCGCCATAAACCAGGAGCTCATCGCTAACATGCAGTAAAGCTACAGTATATCTGTTTATGCAAGATATGCTTCTATTTTTATACATGCACATTCTAGTGTTAACAACAGTGTTATATTTTGTGTGTTATTAGACTGGATTTCTGTCGTCGCTTTTCCATTGGACATATGCACCAAACTTTACAGATATTTACTAAATGTTGAAAAAACAGAAGTGCGCAATGTTGGTTTTGCCATTAAATCACAAATGCAATGATTTCATTATGTATTATCGCGAGATGTCACGAAAAGTCATTCCATAACCCTGTACAAGCCAGAAAATTGAACATTTTTGGGATTGGAATGTTTATTAACCCTTTTAACATAATCCAAACTAAAAATTTTGCAATATCATTGGGATTTTTTTTTTTACATAAAACTTTTTACAGCCTTTTTATTTCCCTTGAATGACACCATAATTTCAATATTTAAAACAAATTTTCAACCAAATAACCGTATAAATGTTCTTCTTAATGTAACTTTTTGAAAATTACCAACAACTTTCCTACAAAATGTGTTTGGACAATTTAACGACAGCAGCCATATTGAAAAAAAAAAACCCTTCCACTGGCTGTAGTGGAACGATAATCCACCAGGGGGCAGAAAAAACGTATCGCATCACATATAACAGATTTTTAGTAAAGTATTCATCTTGTTGATTAGATAGAGGTCTCAGAACCTGGTGTAGCAAATATGATACAAATGATTTTATAAGGATGAACATAGCGATGAACATAAATATTATGTTGATTTACAAATATATAGTACTCTATACTCGATAGTACTCTATTCCGAACTAAATTCAAGAAGGATTCAGTTTCTGCGTGTTGTTTTAAAACTTTTCATTGCTTGTTGTAACATCTATCAATATGTTTTTTTTTTCTTTTTTTGTTCATGTGACTCCAATTGCGCAAAAAGGTCTGTCCATTGCCGTTTTGCACAATATACCAATTTCACTTTGTCCAAAAAAACACTTCTTGCAAGCACAAAAACTTTTCATCGAAAAACAAGAGTTTTGGTGCAATTGTCATTTTCCCCATCAGGCAAATTTTTGCGCGCAAAATATTTTCACGCATTTTGAGTTTCAATGGAAAAGCGACTAGTGTGTGATGATCCAGATGTAATAATGATGTTGCATTTTGTCAGATTTCCCATCTTGAAAGTTACAATTACAATTATAATGTTGGTCCCTGGAAGCATCCAAACTGAAAATTTGGACAGTTTTTAGCCACAGTAGCACAAACACAACTTCCTGTTTTTGCAGATTTTTGTTTTTAACATTAACAGTCATGTAGCGTAAGAAAATCATGCCAAGTGCCATTAGTTTTCCAATGAGTCAGTGGAATTGCAGCATAAGTTATATTTTATTTTACACTCAATCAACGCTGTTTCGCAGACGATACATTAGCTTTTACAGTAGTGTTGTAAAACCAGTGACTGAGCTCGAGACCACATTTGGAAGATTCGAATCAGCTGTGTTTCTACTCCGTCTTGTCTCAGGATATTGTTTATTTGGTTGCTTTACCCCTCAAACTCAATTTTCAGGTGGAAACCTAGATGGGTGGGCACTTTTGTTACAGTTACAGGAACATAGGCTACATTCAGACAGCAGGTCTTAATGCACAGTTTGGATTTTTTGGTGAAATCTGATATTTTGTGTGTGCTCATTCATATTACACATTAAATGTGACTTCTATCAGTTTTGAGTATGAACTGAATCCGACCCTGAAGTGACCCACATGCATAAAAGAGGTCCTGATATCATTGGTGTCCACACAGTCACACACTGTGTCTATGAAAGTCTGTGAAAGAATTGTGATGTTTGACACATTTCAATGATGTAATGGTTGGATAAATGCGATCTGGCTGTTTAGACTGAAGTCGCATTGCAAAATATCAGATACGTATTGGATTTAGGATCACATATGAAAGTGCCCTGGGTAGGATTTTGAAAAATCAGATTAGTGCTGTTCAGACTGTCTCGAACAGATCAGATACAGGTCACATATGAGAAGAAAAAAATCGGATTTGAGCCACATTTGCCTGCAGTTTAAACATGTTCATGTGTCGTGACATTTATCATTATTGTTATCTAGAAAAGAAACACCTGAATGCAACGTGTCCACATACTTTTGTCCATTTAATGCAGGGGTGTCAAACTCATTTTAGTTCAGGCGCCACATTCAGCTAAATTCAGTCCGCAGTGGGCCACACCAGAAAAATACTAACATAAGAATATATAAATAATGTCAACTCCAACTTTTTCTCTATGTTTTAGAGTAAAAAAAGTAAAATTACATTATGAAAATGTTTTCATCTACAAACTATCTTTTCAAACTATGTGAATAACATGAACAAACTGAACAAATAAGTGTAATTTTAACAATATTACATCTCAGTTTATCATTTACACATG
>JAQQZY010000013.1:18585189-18596913 GCA_030068375.1 Ostorhinchus rueppellii | reverse complement strand
TAAAAGAAAGAAGTAAAAGAAAGAAGTAAAAGAAAGTAGTAAAAGAAAGAAGTAAAAGAAAGAAGTAAAAGAAAGAACACTTAAACAATGTTCCAGTCCTTTTCTTCGTCTTGTGAGCTTTATGATCACGATAGAGAACATGTCGCACATGACTACTGTTTAGATACCAGTCTAAATATTGTAGCTCGGATGTACATGACACAGTGGAAGTATTCTTTCTGCACCACTTCTTAAACCTGTAAAACTAGATCTAGTCTTCACCACTGAATGTAAATAAGACTGTTCTTGGTTCTTACCTTCAAAGTGCAGTTACCTCTACATATCATAAGGTGCCATCTTTAATGTACATTTATATGTTTGATTTTAGCATTTCTGCCAACAGAAAGTGCATTGTCCATGTTATTTTATTTGCTTGTTTTTAAATAAAATTGATTGATTCAATTATTTAAGTGTGTGTCTAAGTACTTCTGGACCATTTTGAACACATTTTAACAACGCCATGATCATTTTGGTCTCAATAACCATGAAATGATGGAAAAACTGTTCAACTCATTCATAAATAGTCACAGGGGTCAGTAGTGATTCAAACAGAGCAACTTCACTAGCACTGATAACAGAGGAAGACAATAAGGAAGATCAAATATCTCACCCAGCAGCTTCAGAAGGTTTGGATAACGGTTCTCTATTTCCAACACTTCATCCACTGAGGCATCTGTATCAATGACGAATGCTGGAATTGGTACAATATAATATATGTTACAGCTGTGCAATGAATCAAATTTTGTTATCAAACGATCTCAAAACTACGGAGGTGGTATGTACTAATAGGTAATATCTGCACAACAGTACAAATGTTTTCATCCATCTCAAACAAAAGCACCAAATCACTCACAACGAATGAATGAACAAACAAAAATCCAACATCCGTACTTTTAACTCTGTAGAGAATCTGACAGGACTCACCACATCCACCATAGTTAATTTTTTTATCTGCAGAACCCTCGAGCGTCTGTTATTTTTAGATCAATCAAACCTCTTTCCTCTGACCTGGCATAATGAGCTTATGATTATCATTCAGCGCCATCTACTGGAGCAAAGTACAAACCTTGGTGGAGGTGTCCAAGTACTTTTGGGATGTTTTTTGGATTATGTTTCTTTTATTTTATAAATATAGAGAATTGCAATCAGCGGGATCCATAATTTATTTGGGATACATTGCCTATTCCTTATTTAGACATTGCAAAACAGCTGTCAATGACATATTTGTAGCCAACATATATTTTCAATGTGAATGTTTGGAATAAAGAACCAATAACAAAGTGTTTTTTAAGAAGAGAGAAATGCTGAATAAATGCATTGTGAAACCCAAAATTAATTGTGATTTCAACATTGACCAAAATAATTGATTTTTTTCTATTATTGAGCAACCCTAGTATATGTGATAATGAAATGTGATGATTAAGTTCAGATCATGCACTGGTGAAATCTTTGACAGACAATCTGCAATATAACAACTTACTATTTCAGTTACACTTTATTTCTTTTATATTATACTGGTTTCTGAAAATTTCACATATTTATTGCGATAAAGTTGGCTCTCTGACTGACTTTCTTTCATTTCAAACACCACTGTGAAAAACTGAAATAATATAAACCATAATATCAAAATGTTAACATAAACCATAATTGATACAATATTTAACATACAAATGCAGATATATAATAATTATAACCAAAAGTAAGGAGTAAGTATTCTTAAAAGGTGGTTTCCCTACAATGTAATAAACAATATCTCACCCTGCATCAGCCCAGATGATGAGTGCTGGTGTTCACTATGATTTTCCATTTCCATCGTCTTATCCACTGAGGCAGCAAAGCTCCGAGTATGATAAAGAACAGCAAAGGATATAAACGTGTGATGATAAAGTCCATCCTGGCTTATATCAGGGGTGTCAAACTCATTTTTAGTTCACTGATCTGAAGTGGGCTGAACCAACCAGTAAAATAATGACATCATTATATATGTCAAGTCCAAACTCTCTATGTTTTAGAGCAAACTAAGTAAAATAAAACAATGACAATGGTTACTTACAAAATTCCACATGTTTTTTATAATTTACAGACACAGTGGATCTACAAATACATAAAACATTTAGTATCAGGCAGAATATTTAATTTTTTGGTGAAATTCTACTTTGTTTTTGTGAAAATAATTATATTTTCAAAGAGGACAAATTTGGAGTTATGAGTATTTATTGGTTATATTGATAGTATTTTACTGATCTTCCGGCCCTTGTGATGACTTTGTATTTCAAATTCATCAAAAGGCCGGACTGGACCCTTTAGTAGGCCGGATTTGGCCCCCGGGCCGCATGTTTGACAGTTGTGCTTTACGTGGTGCTGCATTCACAGGCTACACCTCCACATAAACACAAACATTTTCAAATTAGACACGAGTATTAGTAATGTAAGCTATTTTATAATGTTAACTGAGTTACCGTTGAGAAGCACTGCATAACCTATCTGTGTCTCTTACTGTGAAAGTCCAAGAGCGGAAGTGTAGTGTGTTTTCTCTGTTTTTGCGCCAATAAACTGTGGAGCCTTCGTATTTCCTACTTTTACAGCCCGCCGGAAGATAAGTTTGTTGAAGTCTCAGATAGTGAGTAGAAGTTAGCCACTGCTAACTCGCGCTTAGCTTAACTTTTACAGTGTGGATAGAGCGGGAATTCGTGCCGTGTGTTGCCCGGAAACTTCACCTGTGTCCTCACGCAGTAGCGTAGAGAGGTTAAACGAAAACACCACACCACACTTCCGCTCCGGGCCTTTCACAATAACAGACACAGCAAGGTTATGCACTGCTTCTCAACGGTAACTCAATTAACATTATAAAATAGTTTACAGTAAGATTACAGATTATTTTAAACATGACAGTCTGGAAAGAATGTCCTCTAACTCGAGTCGATAGTATATTACTAACGTGGTTGTAAATACCAACTCCGGCATTTTGAGACATGCCTGTGTAAACATTCAGAAAACACATAAAGTAGAATTTATATCAGACAACAGGAGCAGTAAGATGTATGTAAAGCATCTGTAACAACACAAAAGTTGGAAATGTTCAAACTTTCCGCGCTTACCTGGCTGCAACTGTTGTTGTTGTTGCCAGAGCCATTGCGCCTGCGCGAAGTGATGTCTTCATCTCGCGTTGCTTGAGATGTAATACTCGTGTGATGCTGCCATCTACTGGTTGTTATTCGTAACATCAAATATACAATAAGAGTCCATTAATTTTTTACTCATTTTTGCGTTTTTTTCTCGTCAATTTTGTTCATTTTCAATGTTTTTAATCAATAATTCTGAATCTAAAACGACTATTTTACTTCACTAAATGTTATAAATGAATCCAAAATGGACAACATATATACACATGTACTTTCTCATTTTTGGCAGCAGAAGCAGCATGTGGAAGAAATGCCACGTTAAACAGAATCATGAAGAGAAACATAAGAGAAAAGACAATTAACAAAACTGCACGACAATCATCTTTCATTTAGCTTTTATGAAGGAAAAAAATGGCATTATTACATAAAGTCCATATATAATTTGGTATGATAAACAACAGGTCAAAAAAATTAGGTTACAGCTATTCAATCATGAGTACAGTAACATGAATATTCCATATATTAATGAAATTTGTTTGCTTTATTACTGTGCAAAACAAAATATACATATCTACTGAATGTGTAAGAAGTACAGTATCAGCGAATGGGCCCCATAGTGACACATCGGTTTTAAAATGCAAAAAAATTGACACAATTTCCTATAAATATCTGTTTTTGACATGTGGATTTCCAAAACCAACAGATTAAGGCATGTAATGGTGACACTCGTGAAACATTTACCATATCATGTGTTCACGTCAGTAGATACTATCCTCTCAGTCATCTGCTGGTGTTTGCGATCCTACAAAATATGAAGTCACCAACCATGTCTAGTGACAAAACAAAAAAAAAACAAAACAGTAAATAAATCAAATCAGACAACCACTCCTGTCAAAAAAGAAATATCAGTAATTATTTAGAAAAGGATCATGCTAATTTGATTGACAACAATTTGTTAAACATTGAAAAATAATGTTAGAGCTCTTAACATGGTGGATTTCTTCTCTCTTTTTTTGCCCACTCCATCTCATCACGAGCCAACGTCAAAAGCTCGTTATCAAACCCAGGTGTTCATTCATCACTGTCAAAGGTATTGTCAACGCTTGTGAGGGAGAGGTTCGAACATAAAATCACTCTGCAGAGCTAAAAAGGAAAAAAAAAAAAAAAAACAGTCATGTGTAACAACCCCTCTGGGCTCAGTGGGTTTTAAATAAGGAGAAACACACCCTCACATCATCCCAGGTTTTAGGCCATGTTTTTCAGTGAATGTTTGCTTTTGTTGGCAACTTCCTACAATACCCAGAATGCATTGGAGCAAATTTGTTCTTACACGTGCAAATATACTTCATGTCTTAAAACTTAAGGTGTTTTAGATGTAATCACATTTTTCCTTTTACTAGTGATGAAACTGAAGATTCACGTTTTCTTGCTTCTTTTATATCCTTCTAATGAGAAAGACATACGTTACATTTTAGGTTAAATCTTTTTCCGAAAAAATAAGTAGCAAAAACACAAAAGTGTGGCATCGTCAGTCTAAAATGGTGCAAAAATAGCTCTGTTAGCTGCTTGGAACCCCAGTTTATTTAATTAATGCTGCATTAACATCATGTTAGACATTAACAACATGGAATTTTCAGTTTCATCAACAGGAAAACATTAATTTGATAAAAGTTAGAAAAAAATGCTGTGACTACAAGGAGTGTTTTTGCACATGCACTGGGCTTCTAGTATGGGTCATGTAGTGATAGTGGCACTAAAAATTCAATGCAACTACTGCTGCAAAAACACCTCTGGCTCATATTGTATAACTGTATACAATATTTTGATACTCTTAACAATCCAAAAGAACAAAACCATCAGATGCCTAACAAATGAACCCAAAAGGTACTCACCGGTACCTGTTTATTACAAGTATTGATGAGTATCAGGGTGGATTTCTCCTTTAAATCTGGACTGAATTAAATCTTCTCTTGCTTCATCACCTCATGGCAGCTCTCTCCACCACACACCTTTTTATTACAAAGTCCTGAAATTGTTTCCAGCCTATGTGTACCGTTTCGAGAGCAAGAAAATAAAATAAAATAAAACTTTAAGGCTTATGAGAACAAAACTGTAACTTGTTTTTACACCACGCCACATCCATTTGCCATCTTGTTATGCAGTTTTTGAAGAATTCAAGTTTCATGTGTGGCTTTAAAACCCAGAGCAGCCGACCATCGTCTTCTTCGGGGAAGCCACGGATCTGGTGCAACCTTCTCATAATTTCCAGGTGGGATTAGAAGTGGATTGTGGTCCTCGAGTCTCTGGGATCAGAATCATGTGTTGACCCACAGCTAATGTTACACGTTGGCTGTCCATCGCTCTTTGTGCCACCTTTGGAAACTCACGTAGCAGCTGCTCTTTGCCTATCATGTGCAGATGGTTGAAGATTTCCATTAGTGTCAGGGGAGGGGATACTGCAGTCATCTTTGTATGAACAGTGACACTGCTCCAATGTTTTTAACAAAGGCATCCCAAATTTCCTCAATCATTTTGACACTGAAAGTACAAATAACAAGGCGCATTGCAGATTTTTTTTTTTTGGACTAATTTTGCTAAAATCACTGTGCTACAGATTACTTGTAAAGTGCTGTCCAATCATTCATTATTTTGTTATTAGTGAGTTACTTGTCTTGTTTGGGTTCTTAAAATGTGTCTGATCAATATTGTCCATAACACTGTTATGATTTAGCAAAAACAAGTGATGACACTGCACTAAAATCTCTAAAATGACACCCAAGGTTCACATTCTTTTGACTGCAAAAACAGTATAGTGTGATAACAGGCAGAATTACAGGGTTAATTTGTATTTTTGAAGCGAGGATGTGTGAAGTACTTATCCATAATCTGTGGATTTATTATCTGGTGGTCAGTATGGAGGAGCAAAAGCAAAGGAATGTACTGATGTGGGCAGACTCAACAACAAAACGTATGTAGGCCACATCAATAAAGGGCAATTAAATATGCAGATACATTTCTCAACAAATATAACGGCCCCTGCATTGTTTCTAATTCCTATCATTTTAAAGTGTTTTAAAACATATTTTGATTGATTTCATACAACAGCAGTATGAACATATATTTTATAGTTAGTTTGGGGAAAGATAGCAAGATGTAATTGAAATAACTGATTCATATTGTAATAAAAGCAAACCACAAGAACTTTTACTGTCAAAACCCAAAAATCTATAAGGGTTTGGATGTGAAATCAAACCAAATCAATGCAAAGATTGTTTTTTTTTGTTTTGTTTTTTGGTATGTAATATAAACGTCATATCTGAGAGACCGAGCTGGCATTAACTTGGCTTTAATTAATTCATAAACCGGATAAAATACTGATACAGAAGTTACATTTTAGCCACCAAACAAAAAGTAAAGTTTGCTGCTGCCCCCATCCACAGTGATATAATGCTCAGATTCCATGTTAGTGCTCCACCATCTGACAAGGCTCAAGTACCTCATACAACCTGATTTCAAATAATCTCAAGTAACCCTTGAAGGTGTGTGCTAACTTCAATGCTAGTCTAAAACATTTCTGAGATGCCCACAGTACTTTATCTCCATCTGTTCTTTCAAAAACAAGGCTAATCAAGTTTATTTGTATGTAAACCCTCTCCAGAAACCCTCTCAGTCCTGCTCACCAAAGTGTGCATTGGCTTTGCAGAAACACACTCTGCTCAATCCAGAGGTCCAGTACCCTTTCATCTATTCACTCACTTCAGCTGGTCTCATGGTAGGTAGATAGATTGGTAGGAGAGTTAGAAGATTCTCAGACAGTTATTGGTTTGACCAGGAGAGGGCGCCAACAAACACAGTCACCGGATAATCCTGGAGGTGATCGAGTTCTGCAGGCTCATGGAGGTTTTCATACTGGGAAGGTGAAGAGGCTCTGTCGGCTATGAAGCAGTCCATGTCCTTGGTGGGCAGTGATAGCTGGAGCCTCGCTGCTGTGCATTTTCCATTTTGTCCGCTGTTACTAATTTATTTTTTTGTTCAGGGCTGAGATGAGAAGTGGAAACACTGTTAGCTGGCAGTCCCTTGGTGCTTGAGGACCGTGTAGATGTTGTCCACTTTGCTCAGCCTCTCAAAGAATGGGATGAGGTCCAGCAGCTCAGTGTCGGACATGTCATCAAACCATGAAGCCACAGGCACCTGGGCAGAAAGAACAGAATGTTTGCTTTATTATGAATATCCCCGATTCCCATATTAAATTCGTTACAGACAGAAAGACTAATTGTTTTGGGTAGAGGCTAATATTTGACATCTTGGATCAATTAGCCCTCATTTTCATTTCTGATTAGTACGACAGCAACACTGAAGAGAAAAAAAAAAAAAACTAAAACTTTCCAGCAGTTCGGTACAGTCCTCCATGTGTCATATGAGAGTACAAGTAGTCCTTAATAAACACATCTTTATTAATGCTCATACTGTTCATGTTTGTTTACGGAAAGTACACTTTACTGATCTTTATGATCTACCAAGCTACCATCCAATAATATTTGTATTGCCTTTTCTTTGGTCACATGTCTTTTCTTTGTTTCTTGTTGAGTTGATATCACTGTAAATGTGGGTCTCCCCCCTCTGATCTCTCCAGTGTAAATAGAGGTGGACTGACAGCAGCTTTTGTATTCCAACCATGTGACCCACGCTCAGATCAGGCATTAACTTGAGTTTTTGGGTATTCAGTTACAAAGGGACAGCCCTAAATGTGTCTGTTCTGACGTTTAACAGTTTGTAATGTTGTGTTATGAGTGTAATTCACCGGACACCCCAGCAGATTTTAAGGCAAAAGGTTTACTTGCCTGATTTTCACTGTATGTGTTGATGTTGTAAATGAATCAGTGCACGTTACAAATCCATGTGTCATATTTGTTTGTTGCACGGTGTACACTTTGGTGGTTATTGGTCTTTCAACCTTGCATTAGTGTGGTCCAAATGTGATCAGGTCATGAAGGAGTCATGGTCATGCCTAATCAGGGCTCATTTCTTCAAAAGCATTTATAAAGTTAGAAAATTGTGGATGACCTTGAGCACACCTAAGCAGATCAATCACATGCATTTTTGTTTTCATTGTGTGTATTTTAACACAAAAACACCTGACTGGTCCAGGCCAACTCTGACTACAGCTGAGGATGTTGTCAACAATAATCACCAAAATGCAGAATACCAACAATCAGAGTGCTATTTCTAGGATATGACCGCTTATGTGTTTGCATCAGCTCATCTGACAGTGAATCATCCTCCACCTGCTGGAATGGCTGTGTGGCCGATACTCACTGCGTTGTCAGGGTGGAAAATGTAGGAGGCAGGGGAGTTGTCCACTATGATGACCTTGTTGAGGTCACGTCCCAGGCGACTCAGGTCCTTGACGTAATTTCCCCGGTGGAAGACGCAGGACTCCCTGAAGAGGCGGCAGCGGAAAGCACCCCACTTGTCCAGGAGATCGGAGACGGGGTCGGCATACTGGGACCGTGACAAAAACAAAGAAAATCATGAACTCAGTCGCACCTGAAAATTTTGACACTTTCACATTTCACATATTTATATCATACAGGACAAAGATGGGATATGTGCACCTTGGCTAAACTGGCAGTGAACAGGACGCACTCAAACAACTCTCCCATTCTCTTCAGGAACTCATCGACATGGGGCCGCTTCAGGACATACACCTGGAACACAGGAATCCTTAAACCATGCCTCTGACCCAGCTTCCATTTCATAACACAAGTTTCTGCAAACCGCAAGTGCCTGAGGACCAGTGAATTTCGGGGCATTAATAAAGGATACATTCAGGTAATAACCTTGCATAGGCACTTAAATACATGATATGAATTTACATGAGGAGAAAAGTTAAATCCACTTCATTTTGTGAAATCTCTCCCATTTCTTTCTTTCTTCCTGTGGAGTCTGAGGGACAGCGTTCCTGAACCAAGTCATCCGGAATAGGCTGTGCTTGTCTGAACAAACCTATCCTGGATTACTTGAATCAGGCCCGGACCCACGGGACGTCATCCACGTCCAAATTCCTTAAATGCAGGTTATAGTTCAAACCCACGAGTCACCAACCACAAACATGAGTCACATTCAAGGATGACATGTTAGAAAAGTTGATATTTTGGTACATTTTATCGAGGAGGAGAGTGGCGGTTACGATACCTGGTGTACTGTTCCATCTATTTCTACAGGAATGATGAAATCAGCGTTGTTCACAGGCTGTTGGAAATAAAATAAAAAGTAGTGTGAACTGCAGGGACAGACAAACAGTCTGCAGTTTGTGTGTGTACAGAGGTGTGTCTGTGTTTATTTGGGTTAAAGAACCAGATGGTTGAGGTTTTGCATTTGCAAGCAGCGCGATAAATGTCACCGCCAGAACAACAACCTGGTCAGGGCAAATGTGGAGCTGTCACTGCTGAACATAACTATAGGCAACCACATAATGTAAAACAACCTGCCTGTATGTATTTTGAAGTAAAGTGACATTAGTTTAGAAAAGTTTAACAGAGGCAGCTGTGAAAACCATGAACAGAAATATTTCATATTTGGCATATTAAGCCAGTGAAGTTCCCCTCGTTATCAATGAAGAGAGTTAGTGTAACAATAGTTGTCCTTAACTGTAGATTAGATTAGATTAGATCGGACTTTATTGATCCCACGGACAGGGAAATTCACTTGTTACAGCAGCGGCAAAGCAGAAGAAGTGAGAAAAATAAACTACAGAGTTATAAAAGATAAAAGACAATAAAAAGATAATAATACTAATGAGGTAAAACACTATAGTTGGGAATAACATGCGAGTATAAATGATAATGCAGATTCTATACATGGTGTAAAGAAAAAAAAATTATATATATATCTATCTCCGTATAAAGTGACCAGCAGCGTAAAGTGACTCTTAAGTACGTTAAAAATTGTATTTGTAACATTTGCAGGGTAAAGTGACACAGTGACGACAGCGACTACAACATGACAGCCTGAATCAGCTGTTGCAGTTGTTGTAATCTGCTACTCCGTGTCTATCAATTGAGGAACACTTGAGGAGCTCAGGTTTCAAAGTCATTTCAAGGTACAAATGTGGGACTTTAACTTTGGAGAATGTCTTAAATGATGCAGTTCAAATAGTTGATTTTCAGTCCATGTTATGCATTCTCTCCACTGCGAAAGCACCTATGACCTACATAACTACTATGATGTAATCACCAATATGTATGTTTAAGCCCAACTGTTCTTCAAAATAGCATTTCAAAATCCCTTTCTGATTTGGAAAATAAAGTGTGTATTACCTTAAAAGAGCTGTGAACTAACGTCTCATCCAGATCTATAACCACACAGATCTTCCCAGAGTCTTTTGACTTCACTGGAGGCAGCAGTGGCTTCACCTGGATCTAAAGGACCATATTATCATCATATTACAATGAATTCAGAAACACAAACAACATTAAACAAATGGTAAAACTATGGTGTGTGGCACACCAAAAATGCACCTTGGACACTGTTCCGTTCTCCTCCACCAGCAGGGGGGCGTTGTTGTTGACTGGAGGCGGTTCAGGCTGGTCCCGACACAGGCAGCAGAAAAGGCTGGAGAAGAGGCCTCTGCTCCTGGGCTTCTTCGAGGACAGAGAAGGGGACGAACCTGCAGGAGGAGGTCACCAGGATTAGAGCCGCACTCAGGTGGAGGAAACATATTTTTAAGCGAAGGTGCAAAGTTAGTCATTTTCTTAAGCCAAGTACACAGAATAAGAACAATCAGCTCTTCTTCAGACAAATTGAACTTTACTTTCATCTTTAACCCTATCATGCATAGTGGTCACTCCAGTGGACAGCTGTTCAAAGGTGTTCTCTTGTATATTTATGGATTTTATTGTTTTAGTTCCATATCAGTCGACACAGTGGAGACATATGCATCATCCCAAACACTGTAACACATACCACTACTTTCATGTTCGTGTTCTTGATAAACCTGATCTGCAGTGACATGCTCGTGTTAAAAAAAAAAAACTTTTTTTACACCAAGTTTTTTTGGGTTTTTTTTTTTTTTTTGGCATATTATCTCCATGCAGGTATGTAAAAATGTGAGAACACATCAGAATAGCAGCATTAAAGATATTTTTATTTCATATTTTTCACATCGTATATCAGAAAATATGTTTTTATTTGCTTCTAATACTAAACACATGGTTTTGTAGCTGTAAATAGGTTCTTTTTAAAAAAAAAAAAAAAAAAAAAAAAAAATCACTTTTTTTTTCTCCATTCCCATAAAAAGGATCCAAAACACACAGGAAAAATAAATCTTGATAAAGGTTCTCATAATTCATACATGAAAAGGTTAAACTTTTTTTTTTTCATTGAACTTGGAAACATTATTCCAACAGACCGACATCTACATAAAGTGGCAAAACACAAAACAAAACTGTTGACGTGTTTGTCTCTATTCCAATCTCCAGAGGATCTTAAAGGAACAGTCCACCATGTTTTCATACTGAAATATGTCCTTCTCTGACCTGAGACGAGTTGATAGAAACCTCTG